>CABHPR010115836.1:0-17190 GCA_902168415.1 Peromyscus melanophrys | reverse complement strand
TGTGTGTGTGTGTGTGTGTGTGTGTGTGTGTGTGTGTGTGTGTGTGTTCACTTGATGCAGTGGGGGTCAGGCACTTGAGCACGTTATTAGATGAGAGTAAAGCAAGACCAATGCTCCTATCACTCTGTGCCTCCACGTTATTAGATGGGAGTAAAGCAAGACCAATGCTCCTATCACTCTGTGCCTCTGTGTGGTGTGCACAGTTCAGAAGTGGCACTTACCAAGCTTTTAGGGAACAACTCTGTGTCTCAAGACTTTCTGTATTGCTGGCTGCTGGCTGTCAGGACTGACCAGGCTTCCTCAAGGAGCCTGTCGCTATTTGGGGGCATGGGGTAGGGGGCATGTTTAATGTCTTACCATTTCAAGTGTTGCTAGCACACAGCCTTTCCCTCCCTTATCAGGAATGATATGGTTGCTTCTGTGTAGCCCCTGGTCTTCATGAAACAAAATACTCTCCATGCTCTCTCTGCTCAACACATTGTCTTTTCTTGGCTTTGGTTGCCGGCTGCTCTGCACTTGTTATTTCAAAACTGATTCTAAAGAAAGGAGACAGTGCTAAATCCTTGCTCTGAAAGAATTCTTATCTCCTGTGAGAGATAAGAATTTTTTTTCTTTCCATGATTCCCCTTTGTCCATCTAAAATAATTAGCTTTCAAAATAAATGTGTTTGACTATATTTGGGGCTTCGCTATCACATGACCAACTTCTAACTTGCATTAGCTTTTGAAAGGGGAGAAGATACAGATCTTTCAGAGGAAATTTAAGCAAGGTTCAGGATAAATGGTCCAGAAAGTCAAACTGTTGCTGGAGATTTATTTAGTACTAATTTCAAACAAATAATATGGGGTGCAGGAATAATTCCCAACATTCATGCTCTTAACTCAATTCCCACCAAAATGAATGGCTGAAAAAAAATATTAAAAATCTATTACCTGTTGTTCAGGCACCAAAACAGCATTTTCCAGAAGCTTCTAACAGGCAATTGACTGTGATAGGGTGATGCTCAGTGGGGGCAAGGCCTACACGGGAATGAACACTTTCCTCCCTCACTTAAATGATTAAACCTTTCTTCAATTAGATCAAGGGATTTAATTTCCTTTCAAGCCTTTATGAGTTTCTGATACAGAAATGATCCTAGGCAAAACACTCAAGAAAATTAAGCCTACACAACACTTTCAGTCTACATTGCACCCTGTGGAGGGCACTCACAGACCATCAAACATAGCCCGACGTTCCCGAGACAGCTCCCTGGTTATCATTTTCAAGGCAAATTCTGACTTGTCTGATCTATAGTCACAAAGTATTCCTGAAGTAAGACTTATATGAAAGCTGAGACTGAAATGGAGGCAAGCACTGTTTCTTAGGGTCTTGTAACCACTCGGGATCAAGTCACAAGTTTACCTGCTAGGCAAACTCAGTAAATCTAACTTCTAATTTCTATCTTACATAAACAGAATTAAAGACACAATAAGAAAAACAATCGGTGAAATGTCTACATTTTAACAAGGGTCATATTTAATATGGCAGAGACTGGGAGGCTACAGGTGAGAAAGTCACTCTAGAGTAGGTTAAAAACTATTAATCCCTTTGGAGAGGTGGGCAGAAGGGTCATCTCTTTGTGGAAGGGAATAAATGTGACTGGCAGGTCGACATGATCATAGCCAGACAGAGTGTGAATCTATATAAGGACATCTGTAAAACGGCCTGAGATCTCTTCTCCAAACCAATATCATTAGCACTCAGTAAAATACTGACTTTGCTATGTGAATGTTGTTCAGACACACAATCAAATTAAAAAGGAACGTCCACACTAGAAAGAACAAGGAATCTGATCATTTTGACCCCGACTCTAAAGACCTGGGAACCTGATCTTACACATAGCATATAAGGACAATCATTTTCAACTTTAGGGAAGATTTTATCTGTGAAAATGAGGTATTATTTAGGTAAAGAGGAAATTATAGAAGAAGGAAAGTAGCATTTATAAAAAAATTTTTTTTACATTGTATGAAACAATTATGAAAATATCAATTACTCACTGGAATGCTGAGAAACTGGTAAACTCATAGAAGATGAAGAGCATCCAATGCTTGGATATTTTCTACAAAAAATTGAAAATTTCATGTTTGTGATCTTCCATTCAAATAAATATATAAATGCCAGTGAAGTTTTCTGGTGTTATATTTCAAGACCCATTAAAGGTAATTTTTTTTTTGTATTTTCAATTTTCACATTCTTCTTGTTGTAAACTTAATAAACAACTTCACATTTTATAAAAATGTAAAAGAAAAGTGCAGTAGTTATTTTATTGTTAATAAATTTCAAAATTGAGTGCTGTGACCAAAGGAGATATTTTGAACCCTTGTAGCTCCTTCTATTTGAATGATACACTTTAATATGTAAGCCTGGAGAGCATATTTTCTACATATATAAATAGGATTTTGAGTCAATAAAATAGGAGTCTAAACTACCATTTATATTTTATCAAAATATTATGGCAATGGAAATTGTTGGAGAATGAATGGGGAAGCTTCATTATTTGAAGGAGTGATGCTAAATTATTTGATAATAACACCCACAGGTAAACCAGCATCCTAATCAATTAAGTATTTAATTTTATTCTATTTTTTGGATGAGATTAAGTGAAACGTACTAGTTTTCTCAGTTTAAATTTATGTAGAAATGTGCAGATACAATTTTGCTATTTTTTTTTTAAACCTGTGTGAAATTGTGATGTGGGATATTGGGTTAAGGTTTTATTTTCTGTCATTAGTGTCTGAGTCTAGGGAAGTGAAAGGTGTTTTCAGAAGCCAGTGTTGTCGTGGAACACAGCTTTGCTTGTCTGTACTACAAGGATCCTGAACTGCTTGTCATAGCTGGCAGACTCCACTGGCTGAGGTGTTGAAATCTGAAAGGAAGCAGATAAATGCAATGAAAAACTTTGTTTCTCTACTGTTCCAAACAGGAGCTCAATCTGGAGAGACAAGGGATTCTCAGAGCGTGAGAACCCTGTAAATCAGGACATGAATCTCCACGCCAGCTGCTGATAAACCGTGGCTTAGCTCTCAGGATAAAAGTTGCAGATACGCTTCCCTGGAACCGGGACAGGCAGATGTAAAAGCTACTTCCCATGCTGAACCGGGGCCTGAAGAGCAGGGTTTCCAATTCTGTTGCTTTTTTTCCTTCTTTTCTCCTATTGAAAGTGTTTGAGCAGCATATGATTTCAAATGATCCTAGGAACTCATTACTTTGAGCTGTCATGATTTTCAGAGACAACGACTTAGAAGTTTCTTCCAGATAGTTTGAGTATTTAGCTCAGGAACTTAAGTTTGCTTTCACTTCGCTGCTTATGCATTAGATGAAGGACATTTCTGAGGGAAGCTTAATTAAATTCACTGTCACCAGGGGATGTTTGCATCAGTACTCTTCTTTCCCCAAGGTCCCCAAGTCATATTAGGACACCACGAAGCATCCCCAGTTAATGATACTTGCCCAGTGAAGATTTTCTCACAGTACAAATAACTGGTAAGCAAATGGCCTATTATCACGTTGATCATGCTGCTTTGGAATAAAGTGTTTTTCCATAGTTCCTTGATTCTCAAGGTGATTGGAAAGTCTTCCATTTTAAAATATAGTTTGGTTACATTTAGAAATACATTTATTTTGTCAACAGTGTGTTAACTGTTATATTTTTTCCATTAAATTCCACATTTATAAACTTGAATTTGGTCAATATATAAAATAGCATTAAAAGGTTAACAAATCAATGCAAGAGTTTGAAATACTGTGCTTAATAATGTCAAGACTCCAGGATGTAGATAATACATGTTTATAATTCAGTAACTGTCAGTGTGTTTGTGTTCTTACTAACTTTGCCCCACCTTTGGCGATGATTCATTTGGCTTCTGTTTTGTTTCAACACTCCTGCCCCACTTTTTCTTTTACATTTTAAAGATCTATTTCTTGAGTTATCTAGAATGTTGACCATCAGCTATGATCAGTGACTTGTCTTCTGATGTATACGGAGAAAACTACCAGTGTTCTTAAGCATTGCAATCATTACCAAATGAAAAGAAGAATGTATTGATTCTATTGTACAGCAGGTAATTGGAGAATAAAATAAGTAAGTGGTATATTCATAGACACTGGTTGTTCATTTCATATTCTGGATAACATAGATTGATTTCTAGTCTAAAGACTTTGATATGCTTGGTTTTCTGGGGTTGTCTCCTTGAGCACTGTCAGTTTTTGAATAAGTATTGGGTAATTTTTCCATATTGAGCTAGAGATCACATCCAGTACTAATGCATGTTAGGTAAACACCCTACCACTTAATTGCATCTTTATCCTTAGAGGAAGCTCTTTTATTGTGATTGTCTCTCAGGTATTGATAATATTCTAAATATTCTAAATTCTGTGACTAATATCATTCATATATTGTGGGGGGTTAGTTCTTTGGGATTTGCTAGTGTGAGGTTATCTATTGCCTACATTTTGGTGGTTGCATGTAGCTGGAGTTTTCTCCAGTCTTTCCAGCCCCATGGACTCCGAAACCACTTATAAAATAATCACTCAGAAACTTATATTAATTAAACTGTTGGGCCATTAGCTCAGGCCTACCACTGACTAACTCTTACACTTAACTCAGCCCATTTCTGTTACTGTATATGTTGCCACGTGTTCCGTGGCTTTACCTGTTGCCTTTACATGTTGCTCCCTGGATGGCAGGCTGGCGTCTCCCCCAGCTTCCACCTCCCAGCCTCTCTTCTCTGTCCCACCGATCCTATCCTTCCTGCCTGGCTACTGGCCAATCAGCGTTTTATTTATCAATCAATCATAACAACATATATTCACAGCATACAGGACATCCCACAGCAGTTGCAGCTAACTTCCTTGGGTTGGAATTTTCAGAAAATTGGGAATCAACCCAACTCAAGACCCAACAATACCACTCCTGGGCATATACCCAAAAGATGCTTAATCATATCACAAGGACATTTGCTTGACTATGTTCATAGCAGCGTTATTCATAATAGCCAGAACCTGGAAACAACTGAGATGCCCCTCAACTGAAGAGTGGATAAAGAAAATGTGGTACATTTACACAATGGAGTATTACACAGTGGTAAAAAAATGAAACAAACAAACAAAAAAACAAACAAAAGGCCGGGCGTTGGTGGCGCACGCCTTTAATCCCAGCACTCAGGAGGCAGACCCAGGCGTATCTCTGTGAGTTCGAGGCCAGCCTGGGCTACCAAGTGAGCTCCAGGAAAGGCGCAAAGCTACACAGAGAAACCCTGTCTCGAAAAACCAAAAAAAAAAAAAAAAAAAAAAACAAAACAAAACAAAAAACAAAAAACAATGACATCATGAAATGTAGGCAAATGGGTGGAACTAGAAAAAATCATCCTGAATGAGGTAACCCAGACCCAGAAAGATAAACATGGTATGTATTCACTCATAAATGAATATTAGACACAAAGCAAATGATAACCATGTTACAACTTACAACCCCAAGACGCTAGGTAAAGAGGAGGACCCTGAGAGGGACATGCATGGATTGCCCCAGGAAGGGGAAAGAGTTAAGTTCTCCTGGGTAAACTGGGAGGGGGAGAAGAGGGGAAGGTATGGGGGGGGTAGAAACATGAGGGCTTGAGATGACCGAGTTCAAGGAAGGACAGAAGGGAGAACAATGAAAGATATCTTGACAGAATGAGCCATTATGGGGTTAGGGAGAAATCTGGTGCTAGGGAAATCCCCAGGAACCCACAAGGATGACCCCAGCTAAGACTCATAGCAATGGTAGAGAGGGCACTCAAACTAGCTTTCCCCTGTACTCGGATCAGTGACAACCCTAGTTGTCATCATAGAACCTACACCCCCAAACTGATAGAAGCAGATGCAGAGACCCATAGCCAAGCACTTGGCTAAGCTCCTGGAGTTGAGTTGAAGAGAGGGAGAAGGGACTATAAGAGGCGGGTGGGGTGGGCAAGAGACAAACTACAGAGACAGCTGACCTGAGCTAATGGGAGCCTACTGATTCTGGACTGACAGCTAGAGAGGCTGCATGGGACCATACTAGGCCCCTTGAATGAGGGTGACAGATGTGTGGCTTGATCTGTTTGTGATTCCCCTGGCAATTAGACTAGGACTCATCCAGAGTACATGAATTGACTTTTTTAGAGCCCATTCCTTATGGTGCTATGCTTTACTCAGCCTTGATGCAGGGAGGGGGGACTTGGGCCTGCCCCAATTAGGTATGGCAGCCTATGTTGAATACCCAAGGGAGGCCTTACCACCTATGAGGAGTTGGGGGGAGGAACAGGAGAAGGGGAGGGAGGGGGAACAGTGTGTGGTATATAAAATGGAAAGAAAACTTTAAACAAGTAAACCTTAAAAAAAAATCTTAAAACAAAAGAATGGATTCTAACACTGAGGGTATCTGATTTTTTCTGTACAGTTCAAGCTGCCAGCTTCCAAGTATTCTGCAGAGAGCTGTTCCTGTCACTGAAAGAAGCATTCTACTTCTACTTCTAGTTCGGTGACCTGACTACTAAAGTAATTGATCACTCTCTACACGATGACTTGTACCATCCATATCTTCGCAAGGACAGACTGCCAACAACAGCATTTCTTTGATCAGCATTAATATATTTCTGTTTTTATTTTAAGTAAAAACTTCAAATCAAAAGATTTTTTCTACTCTTCTTATAGGTTTGTAATAAATCTTCTGAATTTTCTTGAAATATACTTGAGGGTAATATTTTATTCCTTATTAATTTCTTATTTCCTAATTATGTGATTATTATAGAACTGCCATTTTCATCATAGGGTGTTCACCTTGGGATTTTCTTTAGACCCAAGTTACGAGTCAAACTATGCTAGTACTTCTAGATGTTAAGAATTTGTATTAGTTTTCTTTTGCTAGAGCAAAAGACAATCAAATGTGGTTGCTTAGAGCACAGTTTCAGAGACTAGAGTTTAAACTTCCTAGTTCCCACTGCAGCAGGGCCTCCCAGGTGTGCTAGTTACATACTTGTGCTACTGTGCTACCATGTGTATACTAGAGACACCACATAGGGGGTCAGTAAGTCAGAGTGTAGAAGAGAATCTTGTTCATAGCAGCCCAGTTCTGCAGAAGTACCTACTGTTGCACAGGAACTACTTAGTTGCATTGAGGATTCTTAAAGCAATGCCCCCAATGTCATAGTCGCCTTGCTCTATGCTTCAGTGACTACCTGTCCCATCATTCTTGACATTGGTTCATTAGGGACCAACTTCCAACACTGAAACATCAAGGAAACACACCCAAATAGTATAATGACTGTAATATTTTGCCCTGGGCTACCAAGGTTCATGTTTAATTCAAAATATAAAAATATACTCACTCTATCCCAAGAGTCCCAAAGTCTTATCCCTGAATCAGTGAAAAGCCCCAAGTCAAGAGCTCATCTGTGATTTGAGGCAACATTATTTCAGCAATGACAAAAAAATAGATTATGAAGAGGATAAACTTTCCTGTTTTTAAACAGAGATAGGGAAGTAGGGAGGAATAAATGACTCAAAGAAAGATTAACTTAGCAGAGAAGGCCTTAAATCTTAAGGCTCCATCAGGAGTCAGATATGGTAGCACATGCTGCAATCCAAGCACACACACACACACACACACACACACACACACACACACACACACACACACAAAATCAGGACAGCCTCCTACAGTTAAAAGCTTTTGGTGCATTTTCTAACACGGAATGACAACCCCATTCTTCATTCAGGTTTTATTAATTTTTCATTGTTATAACAAGGCTTCTGAGGTTGAATATGTTATTTTAAAATGTTGATTATTTAGCTCAGGTTTGAAAACTGACAGCCCCACATTGGCTTGGTTCATGTGTTCAGCCTTTGATGGGGATGACTTCACAACAGGAATTCATGTGAGAGGAAGAACTCACAGAGAAAGAGAGGAGACCCAGAGACACTGGGGATGGGCCAATATATGCTTTTGAAACAATGTCTCCTCATTACTTGCAAAGCCCCATCAAAAGCCATGTCCACAGTGTCACATGACTCCTCATTGTGCTCTACTTCTTACAGATGTCCATCACTCACTAACATAGACATGCTGAGGACCAAGGTTAAAATACATTTACATTTGTAGGGATAAAGTCAAACTATAGCAGAATTTTGTGTAAAAATGGGAAAAATGAAATAATAATAATAATGAAAAACCCCTCAAGTTACTAGTAAATTTGGTGCTCTTGTGATGCAGTGAATTATGGGCCATGAGTATTCAATGCAATCAAGTGTGACAACATTGATAGCTACTGAACATACTGCCCATCTCTTTCCCTACCCTATTGGTTGTTTTAGATATAAGATTAAAATGTTTCAGTATGCCTATTATATATAAAGCATTAAAGATACTCAGTTTTGGGTCCTCCTTGTTACATAGCTTCTCTGGAGCTGTAGGTTGTAGGGTGCTAGGGAAGTTCCCAGGAATCCACAAGGATGACCCCAGTTTAGACTACTAGCAATAGTGGAGAGGGTGCCTGAACTGGCTAACCCTAGTAATCAGATCAGTGAATACCCTAATTGTCATCATAGAGTCTCTCTCCAGTAACTGATGGAAGCAGTTGCAGAGATCCACAGCCAAACACCAGGCCGAGCTCCAGGAGTCCAGTTGAAGAGAGAAAAGGGGGATTCTGTGAGCAACGGCATCAACATCATGATGGGGAAACCTACAGAGACAACCATACCAAACTAGTTGGGAACTCATGAAATTTAGATCAACAGCTGTGGAGCCTGCATAGGACTGGACTAGGCCCTCTGTATGGCAAGACAGTTTTGTAGCTTGATCTGCTTAAGGGGTCCTCTGGCAGTAGGATCAGAATCCATCCCTAGTGCATGATCAGGTATTTTGGAACCTATGGTGGGACACCTTGAACAGCCTTGAAGCAGGGCAGGGCCTTGGACCTGCCTCTACTAAATGTACCTCCCCATTGGAGGCATTACCTTCTTGTAGGAGGGAATGGGGAGTAGGTTGGGAGGGAGAGGACAGAGGGGCAGGAGGATGGAAGAGGTTGATCTTTGATTGGTATGTAAAATGAATTTAAAAAAAAGATACTCAGTTTTCTTTAAATTTAGCAAAATTTTGCAATCAAGGTAAATCTGGGGATTTTATATTTTTTTCTTGGTGTCAATTAGTAATTTGATCTGTGTGGTTGATATATTGTGCACCCCATTAAACTTAACTGGCGGTTAGAGAACAGAACAGCCACTGTTAAACATAGAGGTTAGGCAGTGGTAGCACACACCTTTAATCCTATGACTTGGGAAGCAGAGATCCATTGGGATTTCTGTGAGTTCAAGGCCACACTGGAAACAACCAGGCATGGTGACATATGTCTTTAATCCCAGAAAGTGATGGCAGGAAGCCGAAAGGTATATAAGGCATGAGGACCAGGAACTAGAGGCCTTATTAAGCTTTTAGCTTTTAGCAGCAGTTCAGCTCAGATCCATTTGGATGAGGACTCAGAGACTTCCAGTTTGAGGAAACAGGATCGGTAGAGAAGTTGGAAAGGTGAAGATGAATGTGGTTTGTTCTGCTTCTCTGAACTTTCAGAATTTATACCAATAGCTGGCACTGGCACCGTGTTTTTTTATTAACAAGACCTTTTAAGATTTGTGTTACAGATCTGTTCATAAATTTCTTATCCTCAAAGTGTTAAATTAATTAATGTATAATTGTACCATTTTCCCTTTCCCTTTCCTCTCTCTAATACATCCCATGTACCCTGCCGTACACTGTTCTCTCAAATAAATGGTTTCTGGTTTCATTTTTAAAAACTGTTATGGCATATGTGTATATATATAAACAGACACATGCATACACATATATATTTCTAAATATATAAATACAATCTTCTTAGTCTGTATAATAGCAATAGTACTTGTATATATATGTGTGTGGCTTGTTTTTAGATGAACAATGGTTATTTAAAAATTAATGATTTTTCAAATCATAAATGCATATATCCTGATATTGAATCTAATAGATACAATGTGTACTCTATTTCAAATGTAGTATAATTTTCAAAGTATATAACATTTAAATTATTTCTGCAGGAGTATGAAATAATATTTCATGGACAAATGAGAATCTATGAGTTTAGAATACCAATTATTCATTAAAGGAATTTAATGGTTTAATTCATTTGGTGAAAAACTGACACAGTAATCAATAATGGCTTCAAATTATTAAGAACGTGTTAATGCCTAGAATAAAAATGGCACTTCTTTCTTAGGACTTACTATTTAATCTTCTGAATAATATTTAAAGAGGTGAGCCATGTTCTCTAGTATAATTGTGTGTGCCACACATACATATAATTCAAATTCACAGTTTAAAACTGCTAGGAAAATATAAGCTTGTCTTTTATATGTTATTAATGTTTATTAAAATATTTTAATAGTGTTAGGAGACACAAAATATAATACAATTATAATATATAATCCTAACTGAGTAAGGTTGAGTAACAAAATCATACAGTAGAAATAAAATATCATAACAAAGACAGTAAGTAGCACATTAGGAAAACATGCTAAAAATATAATATGAAAATACTGATGACTGAAATATATGAGCTCCAACAAAAATTAATTTAATTTTTTTTTTTTTTTTTTTTTTTTGGTTTTTCGAGACAGGGTTTCTCTGTGTAGCTTTGCGCCTTTCCTGGAACTCACTTGGTAGCCCAGGCTGGCCTCGAACTCACAGAGATCCGCCTGGCTCTGCCTCCCGAGTGCTGGGATTAAAGGCGTGCGCCACCAACGCCCAGCTTAATTTTTTTATAACTGTTTAATACTGAAAAAAACCACTTTTTATATAGAAAGAAGAAAATAGTAATTATCAGACATTTATCTACTTATACAAACAAAATATGTTAACTAGTTTTAAAATTTTAAAAACAGTTACTAAGTTAAAAATAATTTTGAAAAGAAAGAAGTTCATAATTCCCTGGACGCAAACTAAAAACGTGATTGGCAGAGGTTTGGCTGAAGGGTGCATGAGAAAAGGATGCTGTCCCTTTGTTGTGCAACAACTGCGTACACCCTGGGAATCAATGGAGTGTGATTAAGAAGTTTTGACACTTGGCTACAGATGGTAAAAGATTGTGGCAACTGGAGGCTCCTCAGTGATAATTTTACTACACAAATCATCAACCTGAACGGCTATTTTTGCCACAAATTGTTTTCAGAAAATTAAGGAAACAGGATCCTAGTTCAATGCTCCTCATTTTAGCAGAGTAGTTAGAAAAGCGAAGAAGACACGAAATGAAGAGTTGCTCCCATCATACCTCCACCTCCAAATAACATGGGTTAGATAGAGGGCTAGTAGTGAAGAAGGAGAGAGAGTGAGTTCAAGAGTTCTGAACTGGCAGCCAGTAACTGGCTTGCCATCGTGAAATTAAGTATTATGCCTCTGAGTCACTGGCCCCATGCCAGTATTCACAGACAGCCTCTTAACTCAGGCTAGCTTTAATGCCAAGGAGTAATAGTCGCTACCTCTGAACCAACTTAGAGACACGGAACATGGAAAAATACCCCATACATTGGGGAGCAGGATAAAGAAGTAAGCATTATAACTCTGCCTTAGCAAGTTATATTTGCACCAGTGAAACTCAATAATGGTAGGGTGGTCACCACTGGCTCTGCGCTGAGTCTTGCATTTGTGGACTGATTCTATGGATTTGTTCCTGTTCCAGGATGACATACAGTCAGCTGGATTTTGGCTATAGCCACTATTTCCTGTAGTTGACTTAAGAATCCAAGACCATGAGTACCAGCATAGTACCCTTATAGAGTACCATTATAGAACCAGAAGCCATGGTCCTGCTCCTGTGCTACACCTGTCTCACTGGACTGTGAACAGACAATGAAACCAAGTATGATAACACTGTTGGGTTACTGGGATGCTCACCCCCTCTTTTCCTCACCTCACTCATTCTCTGGGCAATCAGAAGAAATTGTACTAATATTTCATATGAGCCCAGAGCAGAATCTCATAATTGAAACTTAGAAGTAGAAACCTGTCTCTCCTCACCAACAGTTAATGACTAAAGACAGAACTTTGATATGTCCATGGTAACAAGTATAAGTTGGAAGAGGCAATGGTTCCTTGATGGTTTCTCCTAATTCATACTGAGCAACATAAGCTGCAGATTTTGAACCAGTTGGCCTGGGGCCCTCTTCAGTACTGACCCAGTGCACGATATCAATACTGAACTTTCAAGAAACCTGGATTGACAGTGAATTATAGTCCTGGATTTGCAGTAGTAAACTGGAATGATATAAGACCAGCCATCTGCTTAGATTTTCTGTCCTCTGGCAAAGCAGATTCATACTGTCAAAGTCAGATTACACAGAACGAAGAAAAAACCTAAACTTTTAGCGTACAAACAATAATATATAATGATAAGGCATCAAGAACTTCCAAAGAATCATAATCTCTGCTAAGACATAAAATAATCTTTTAGAAAGTAACAATATGGCAACCAGTACATTTTAACTCTCAGAGAATGAAAAGAACTTATTTCAAAGAAATTCAATGAACTTCAGTAAAACACAAAGAAATGAGTCAAGACTTTAATCAGAAAATCTTAACAGAAGGATCCCAGTAATTAAACAATACAAACAAAACTTTTATCTGAAAGACAAAGAAACCGGACTCTAAGATGGAGTGGTCATCAATAGTAGAATGAATGAAACAGAAATAAAAAGGAATCTATAAGTTTACAGACAGCTTCTTGGAAGTATATTGTCAGAGGAAAAAAGAAGAAAATGAAGAGGAATGAAGAATGCTTATAGGAACTTCAGAAGCAGCATAAATAGAAGAAATGTGTCAGTTGTTAGGACTCATGAGACACTTGGCAGGAGGCTAGAAAATAAGAATTTGGGTGCAAATTCCTATTTTTCTAGACAGTCACAGATGGTATTGGAGTATTAAGTCCCAAGAATTAGTTATGTCTGTAGGCATTAACATAAGTAGAATAGAGAGGGTCATGATGCTTGTCTCCCCCACAAAAGCCTAATGAGAAATGGATGGAGTCTACATCAGGTCTTTTTCTTAAGCCATTTTAAACTGTTTACAGTTCATTCAAACCCATGTATAGAATTTCCTCGTTACTTTACAAAAATAGAAAAGTGTTTGCTAAATCCAAATCAACTAAGAACTAAGTGCATAACTATTGGTGATAACTGAAACACTTAAAAATGGAAATGGTAGCAGAAAAGGATCTGGGAGGTAGGCACACGTGAAACATGAAGTGATGCACAGGCATTACAGGTTGGACTTTAGAATCTGCTTTATCTAACTTCAGCCTATGATTCCCCATCCTTTTTATTTTTTGAGAAATAGGGCCACTGATTAGTGTTATAGCATGGAATTCAAATGTATTCTTCAATTATTTCCTTTTTCTTCAAAACAATTATTTTATAACTACAATATTTTCCCCTCCCCTTTTCTTCTTCCAAACTCTCTGTGTACTGTACCCCTTCCTCTCTTTGGAAATCATGGCATTTATTCAATTATTCATCTTTTTCAATATATTGTATATATAAATTCCTAAACACAATATATATTATATATTTTATCATCTATCTATCTATCATCTATCTATCTATCTATCTATCTATCTATCTATCTATCTATCTATTTATCTATCTATCTATTTATCTATCATCTATCTGTCTTCTATTTATCTAGATATACACACACATACAAATTCAGAAATACATAAATACAACCTGCTTAGTCTGTATACTCGAGTGCCTATATTTTCAGGACTGACAATTTGACATTGGATAACTAACTTAACCAACTGGTGTTCTTCCCTGGGGAAAACTAATTCTCCTTCTCTTAGTATTCCTTAGTTGCCTATAGCTCTTTGTTTATGGTTGAGACATTCTGGGCTTTTTATACCAAGGCATTTGGAATTTATAGTAAAGAATTTATAATTATCCTGACTCAGTTTTCTTTAAGGGGCTGGCCACTGGGAGTTTGATCATGCTCCAGTGAGTATGTGGACAACACAAATTGAAATTTGTTCCCTTTTTTTTCTTTCTTCTTTCTTTTTTTCTTGGTTGGGGGAAGTCACAAGTTGGGGGGGGGTATGGGAGGACTAGACTGGGAGGTAAGTGTGATTGGAGTGCATGATTTGAAATTCCCAAACAATAAAAATATGTTGAAAGAAAAGAATTGATGACTTTCTTGCTCTAAATCTTTCATATTTTCCTTATTGTCTTTTTTCTAATTTCACATCTTTCCTTCCTTTTTCAGTATTCATGTTTATTTTTCATATAGTGAACTTTTCCATCTCCTCCTTGGTCAAAGATATAAACCTGCAATTTCATTGACATCAATGAAAATGCTTAGTATGGCTTGACTTAAGCCTATTTCTCCTGACTGAATTTTGGTGAAAGCAAATGCTTTCATTTAAAGATCAAACAAACAAATTACAAGACCCATGACAAACAAAATTGCAACTAATGCACTTTTTTCACCCTTCTCACATAGAACATATTCATAAGTTCTAAATATTAGTAAATACTTTACAATATCAGTTCAAAATCAGCAGGTGAAGTAAAGATAAAATACATTGAATGATGCTGAGCTATTACGATGGATATATTTGTCACATTAAATGAGCACATGTGTCCAAAGGGGCTGAGGGCAACCCTTAATTTCCACATGTATGTCTACTTTGATCTTTACAGGTTGTTGTTATGTTGGAAATATTGCAAATAAAATTAATTCACTTGGAAATTTTCGTTCATGGATGATTTCTTTGAATAAAAAGACAGCACATGTGTTCACTATTGCTAAAAAAGGATGGAAAACATACTTCATGAGAAACTGCACAATGGTTAAGATACTTATAGTTTAAATACTATATATTCTTCCCAAAGATAGAAAAATATTTTTATTGTAATGGATATATTTCTCAATCATTTGTTGAAATTTGATTAAAGTTTTCACTTTACATAGACTTTAATACAGAAAATGTAGCCATTATGTAAGTTCAAAAACATGGACTTGTGTTTCACTGTTTTCACTAGATATAATTCATAATCCTTAAGATCCATTTTTCTCTCTGCTTTCTGATACAAAATTTACATATCGAAGGCTACCTAATTTTTCCCCTGCATTGTGCTCACATGTGGATGTATATATGTTGTATTCCGTACACGGCACTTCAGCAAAATTAGGCTCTGTTCCTTTTTGGATTCCAGGCTCACCTTATGCAGAACCCCCTCTGTAAATTCCATAGCTAATATTCAAACACTTTGGAGGGAAAAGTACATTCATTTGTTGATTTAAGTAAATGTATTTTTCTTTACAATGCTCCCAATGTCCTTTGGGATAAAGGTTTAATTCCTCAAGCTTTAATTTTACTTTTCCATACATGCTGTATAATTGTTTACTGAATTTTCCATCAAGTATTAGTAATTATAGACTGTTCTTGTTTATGCACCATTGAATGTGACAGATATTTTATTATAGTTGCTGTTTTATTTTTCCCATTGACTCTTTCACAAAATATCATTGTTTCATTTGGTTTTACTTATTTTTCTGTAAACTTTGTAAGGAGTTATACTTTCATAAATAATCACCATTGATTTCAATTACCTGGAGTATCTGTGATCTTTTTCTTACGATATATCTTATAATTTTTGTGTTATAATTTTGGAAGTATATATCCTTCAGGAGACTTTTTCTTATAATTCAAGTAGTGATTTTGAAAATCTGTGATGACTGCTTATCATAACATGTTCTTAATATTGTAGAATTTATTCCATGTCTACTCTATTTTGAAATTGAAAAAAAAATGACCTCGTTTATTTGAGCAAGCTGTATTTTATTTAGAGAAGACACAGATGATGAATGATACTTTCAAGTTATATTTTGTAACATGAAAACAACAAAAATTTTTATGGAAATCACATTTAGGACAGTCAGATTCCAGGGAAAGTGCTGATCATATAAACACTACGTTTGTATCATATTCCCTTCTTTAGAATAAAATAACAAAGAAAAATCTATCAAATTTAAAAGGTACATTGTAATTCATTTTGAAAAGTAAACATACAACATGGAAATCAGTGCACAAGTATGAATTAGGCTTACTGAGAGAGTTTGAATTCATGAATCAGTACAGTCTGTGTTACGTACCAAGGACCATTATCCTTGATAGACGCTAAGTTCTAATTTACATTATTACAATACTATAAATTTTCATCATATCATTTCAGTTTTCAATGCTATAATCGTTAGCATTAGAATTGGTAAAAACCCTCATTTGTAGAACTATACTGACGTCTGTGAACTTGTCTCCTGTCTTCCTCAAGCTCATGTGACTTTCTCCTTTTCAGTACTGTCCCACTGGACATATCTACAAAACCCTCCAACACCTACGACTCAAGGAATGTTGCAGAGGAGGGAAAGAATGACTGTAAGAAACAGAAGATCAGGGAGTTTTCTGTGATATTATGTCTGCTACTCATAGAGGAAACTATGGCCAAAAAGTCTCAACAACATGAATTTCAAAAGGATGGTACCAATGAACATGCCAAACTGGATGGGGGAAAGAGATCGCAACACTACATTAAGCGCTTTAGGCAACTGGGGAAAGCTGGAGCAGGAGGGAAACTGGTCTTTATGAGGGAAGACCCACCCCCCCTCCCCACATTGCTTGTTTGCTGCCAAACAATCAACCCTGAAAACATACATACAGTAGCATTATACAAACTGCACAGGTCGTATTTAGGAATACATGTATCTATACAAATACATATATGTATGAATGACAATTAGTGTAAAAAGACACCATGAATTTGAAGATGAGCAGGGAGTGATATAAGGGTGGGTCTGGGGAAGGAAAGAAAAGGAAAAATGTAAATTATAATCTCAAAAATAAAATAAAATATAAAAATAAAAGTTTTATTAATTGCAAAGCAATAATGATACTCATTAGTTAGTAAGTAAATATTGTGTGCTTAAAAATACAAACTCTAAGATATATCTAGTGTTTTGTTTTCTTCTTGCTGTCTTTAGTTGGACCCATAAAAGGCAAACGGGTCTTGAAATTGAACACCTAGGAAATCTCTTTGTGCAGAACATCTTTAGATAAA
>CABHPR010115835.1:0-22590 GCA_902168415.1 Peromyscus melanophrys | reverse complement strand
TTTTTTTTTTTTGGAATTTTATTTATTTATTTATTTTTAAATTACACTCATGATATTCATTAATTACACTCATGATATTAATCATATTTGTGGTATTCATAGATTACATTCGCAGTATTCATTCAATTATATATATATATATATATATATATAAATTTTAAATGCCGAATGTCATTTATTGAAGGGGGGAGGAGGTCTTAAATACAGGCTTACAGCACAATGGGAGGACCCTGGAGGACAGAAGTTCGCTACTGATGTTTTACAATCTTGCATCTAAGCTGTTAACGCCCATTATTCAGGATACACAGACAAGGAACTTCCCTTAAGCATTCAGGAGGGTGGAACCTGGCAGGAAATTAGCATAGGGAGAATATCAAGGTCAAGGTCCATAAGCAAGGCAATAGTTACCCAAAACAGGGGCCAGGGCCCTACAGGTCCCCCTTTTATTAAAAAATGAGCTTCTGACTTGGGTTATGTGGGACGTCAGCAGGTCACCTTACCCGTCATGGAGACGCCTGCCCAGGCCACACAGGTGCTCTGTCTTAGGTTGGTGAGTGCCCCCCAGGCATTACCCGTCTCTGAATACTCATTATCATACAGGCTCAATCGTGTGTGAGCTGCATAGTTAATTGCTGCCAAAGATCTCAAAGTGGCACTGGGCTTGCAATCTGTGTGTTCGATACAGAAAAGACCAACAGAGGTCCTATCTCACCCATAGCCAGCAGGCTAAAGGCAACTGAGCCATTCCCTTCCTTAACGAGCCATACTGTACGTTGGTGTCCTTGTAAGATAGTATCCCAAAAGCAACTGGAACTTGAGTTTATAAATTTATAATTTTCAAAGCCAATCGAGATGTACATAACTACTGAATTAAATTTATCATACCCAATAGAATGAAAGATTAACTAACTGTGGTAGCTACTTTTGTTGCCAGAGTCTCCATTGTGCTAGCTGTAGTACGCCATTATGAAATGGTAATCCCAGAAAGAGTACCAGTGGTGGGCGCCATTGCTATAACAGCAACAGCGGCAGCAGCAATGTCAAATTCTCTTCTGGATTGTGTGGACATCCACTGGCATGGATACAACTCCAGTAACAAGTACTGCCAAGGCCCATTTTTCTTGATCCCAGCACGACTTTAGCTGGCAGCTCTTCTGGAGAATCCAATCTCATGGTTACAGTTCCTAGGCTTACATTAATGCTTGCCAAAGCTGGCGATATTGGGCTTTCAATCTGCATTGGCATCAGAAGGGTAGATTTTTTCATGAAGATCCGTTAGGTCTCTGTCATGTTGGGCTTCAGCAGCAGCCACAGGGCATGTTCAGTGCTCAGGAATCCAAAGAGGAACCTCATTGTCCTGAGGAAAGACATAAACAGAACCCCGGGGCCACACCAACACTAGATCGAGTCTCCTCCACGTGCTAGTAGAAAGATCCTTTCATCGCTCCAGAGGGTGATTTGCAACAGGAGCTCTCCAGTGCTTCTCTGCATCGGATATTCCAGCAGAATCCACCAGTAAACTCCAGCAGAATCCACCAATAAAAAAATTTTAAATATATAAAACAAGGGAAAGAATAGAATGTGGAGAGGAATGATGAGTCCCTAGTTCTCTCTTTTTTTGCTTTAGTAAAATGTTTGTTTGTTTGTTTAATATTTCAAATTTTTCTTTTATTTTTATTTATTTTTTTATTGTTTAAAATTAATTAATTAATTGATTTTTCTATTATCAGCTTGATAGAGTATGTATTCTTAATAGTAAGATGTTTCCTTGAGGCTTGCTCAGTGATTGAGTAAAACCAAAATTTATTATAAGCCACAGTCGTCCTAGGGACCTCCATGCTATATATATAGCCTCCATGGTTCTGTGGGTTGTAGTCTGATTGTTCTTTATTTTATATCTAGAATCCACTTATGAGTGAGTACATACCATGATTGTCTTTCTGGGTTTGGGTTACCTCACTCAGGATGATATTTTCTAGTTCCATCGATTTGCCTGCAAATTTCATGCTTTCATTGTTTTTCTCTGCTGAGTAGTACTCCATTGTGTATATGTACCACATTTTCTTCATCCATTCTTTGGTTGACGGGCATCTAGGTTGTTTCCAGGTTCTGGCTATTACAAATAGTGCTGCTATGAACATAGTTGAGCATGTATCTTTATGGTATGAATCAGCATTCCTTGGGTATATGCCCAAGAGTGGTATGGCTGGGTCTTGAGGTAGTTCGATTCCTAATTTTCTGAGAAACTGCCATACTGATTTCCATAGTGGTTGTACAAGCTTGCATTCCCACCAACAGTGGAGGAGTGATCCCTTTGCTCCACATCCTCTCCAACATTGACTGTCATTGGTATTTTTGATTGTAGCCATTCTGACAGGTGTAAGGTGGTATCTCAGAGTCGTTTTGATTTGCATTTCCCTGATGATTAAGGATGTTGAGCATTTCTTTAAATGTCTTTCAGCCATTTGTGATTCTTGTTTTGTGAATTCTCTGTTTAGCTCTTTAGCCCATTTTTTAATTGGATTGTTTAGTATTTTGATGTCTAGTTTCTTGAGTTCTTTATATACTGTGGAGATCAATCCTCTGTCAGATGTAGGGTTGGTGAAGATCTTTTCCCATTCTGTTGGCTGTCTTTTTGTCTTATTGACTGTGTCTTTCACCTTGCAAAAGCTTCTCAATTTCGAGAGGTCCCATTTATTAATTGTTGTGCTCAGGGTCTGTGCTGTTGGTGTTATATTTAGGAAATGGCCTCTGGTGCCAATGTGTTCAAGAGTACTTCCTACTTTCTCTTCTATTAAGTTTAGTGTAGCTGGATTTATGTTGAGGTCTTTGATCCACTTGGACTTGAGTTTTGTGCATGGTGACAGATATGGATCTATTTGTAATCTTTTACATATTGACATCCAGTTATGCCAGCACCATTTGTTGAAGATACTTTCTTTTTTCCAATGTATAGTTTTGGCTTCTTTGTCAAAAACCAGGTGTTCATATGTGCATGGATTAATGTCAGGGTCTTCAATTCAATTCCATTGGTCTGTATGTTGGTTTTTTATTCCAGTACCAAGCTGTTTTTATTACTATAGCTCTATAGTAGAGTTTGAAGTCAGGGATGGTGATGCCTCCAGAGGTTGCTTTATCGTATAGGATTCTTTTAGCTATCCTGGGTCTTTTGTTTTTCCATATGAAGTTGAGTATTTTTCTTTCCAAGTCTGTGAAGAATTGTGTTGGGATTTTGATGAGGATTGCATTGAATCTGTAGATTGCTTTTGGTAAGATTGCCACTTTTACTATGTTAATCCTACCTATCCATGAGCATGGGAGATCCTTCCATTTTCTGATATCTTCTTCAATTTCTTTCTTTAGAGATTTAAAGTTCTTATCAAAAAGGCTCTGTGTTTCTTATTTAATAAGATTGTTTAGAAATTTGTTTACAGACCTTGGGTTAAGACAGACTTTGGTGAGTTTTGTATCCATTCTTGTAGGTCTTGCCTCCTTATTGGACTTTTTTCTTACTTCTTTTCAGATCATTATAGGAACCCAGAGAACCCAGGTATGTGCCTGCTGTAGGGGGTACTGCAAGTGCTGCCCACCTCCCAACAGCCTCACCTTCACTGGGGAGTCATTTATGCCATGTTTCCTGGCTGGGTTGCACTTAGTGCTCTGGACACTGGTAATATGAGAATAATAAAATACTCATATTTTCCTCTTTGCTTTTGCTGTCAGGAGTCTCAGAGTCAGTATTGCCTCTAGCAATGCTTTATGGGGTCTCATCTGAGTTCATCTTATATTTTCATTCTGCTTTGATATCTTCATGGAAAAATTGTCCTTATGCATCCTTGTAAACCATCATGGTTTCTTTGTCGAGTATGAAATAAGATATCCATTAACAAATTCATTCATCTCCTGGTCCCATCTTGTCCTGTTCCTAGTGGTGACACCAGAACATGCAGGACAGGATCTTCTCTCCAGGATGGGAGTCTATGACTTCACCCATCCTCCCAACAACTGTTCTTGAGTACCATGGTTTCCCAGAAAAACAGGCATAGGGAAAGTCCCTGTGCTGGTTTGTTTTTAGGGAGCACTTCCCAGGGTCACAGGGATGACCACTACTGGCTTTCAAGGATGAGATGTTTGTTCCTTCTTGAGGGGCTGTAACTGTTGAAACCAAATGATATGATGAGGACAGTCTAGCCCAGGAGAGCTCAGAGGAAGAGTCCATCAGTTAAAGGCTTGCACAAGTGTTAACTCCCTGCACTTCTGGGCAGTGTGAGTAGCAGGCAGGTTCATAGTCAGTCATCATGCAGATGTGGCTGTGTGGGAGGGACATCAGTGACTGGGGCAGAGCCAGTTGCATAAGTGGTCTTATGGGGATATCATGGTGTGCAAAGCAGACTACCTCTCTGACTATGTCAGAGATTCCCTAATAGGTGGAATATGCTGGGTATTCCAAAGACCACTCCCAGGTTCAAAGACATATTGCAAAGATCAGAATTCATAGTCTATTCTGAAGAGAAAACACACAGGGAATTTTCAGAGTTAGACATGGTGTTGAAGTCCAGAAGGAAAGAGGTACAGGCTTCCAAAAGTCCTGTATAATTGCTTTAAGGAAAGCAGGGTTTATTTTGGCTCACAGTTTGAGGGTACAGTCCCTCATGGTGGGAAAGGCATTGTGGCAAGAGCAGGAGATAGATGGTCACGTGGCACCCACAGTCAAGAAGCAGAGAGAGATGGTTGCTGGTGCTCAGCTTGGTTTCTCTTTTCAACTCAGTCTGGGACCTGAGCCTGTAAATGGTGCCACCCACACCCACCTCAGTTGACCCAGTCTAGAAATTTCCCTACAAACAAGCCCACAGGTTTGTCACCAAGGTGTTTCTGGATCCTGTTGACAGTCACGCTTAATTGCTACAGCACTGACTCATGAGAAAACATATGGGATGCTGTCTACCAGGGATGCTTGTTACAAGTTTGGTTCCCAGGAGTTTCTTTGGCTATCGGATTACACAACCCCTCCCCCCTGCTTAGCAGGAAAACTCTAGACACCCAAAGAATGCAAGTGCTGAGCATAAGCCACATTTGTTGTGTGGCAATTTCCTCTAGAATTAATTCTCTCCTATAGAGAGGGTGGAGGCTCAGGAGACTTACAGAAAAGTTCTTGAATTTAGGAGGCCCTCCCCAGATTATATACTCTCAGGCTGAGGGGACCCAGAGAGTCACATGATTCAGAGTCCTCCTCCAGGTTAAGGAAGCAGTTAACAGTTGTTGGTGCAAAGAGACTCAAGCTGTACAGGGAGTGACTGGGATGTGACGCTGCTTTTGTGGGTAATCACTCATGCTGGGACATGGGCTCTTCTCAGATGCATCTGCCTCTGAGTCACACATGCTCTTGTGAGTGACCCTTCACTTTTATGAGGAACTCTAATAAACTCTTGGTTTGCCAAGGTAGACTTGGGTGGAATATTTTCTTCGATCTGCTCTCAATGCCATGTCTAGTCACTCAACACATTTATAGGGCACTATATCCAATGAGTTTCCGAGGTCCTTAGTAGGTTTCTGAGACAAACAGCACTTTGAGACTTATCTGAGATCAGTGGCCCTGGAGAGTTTTGATGCCTCTTTGAAGGTGAAGGCTGCCATAACTTGACATAACCCATGCTGGCCCCATGTATGAGTGCAGCTATTCATTTAAAAGCACATCATTGGATTGGGCTAGGGAGATGGCTCAGTCAGTTAAGCACTTGTGATACAAACATGAGGACCTGAGTTCAATTGCCAGTACCCACAAAAAGAGCCAGGCATGGTGGTGTGTACCTGTGATCCAAGCACTGGGGTGGCAGAGACTGGTGGATTCCTGGGGCTTTTTGGCTAACCATCCTATCTGAACTGGTGAGTTCCAGAGAAAACTGAGACTTCATCTCAAAAAAATCCTGCAGTGGAGATGTGTCTTCTAGAATTGAAGAAGGAAGAACAGTCAGTGAGGAATGGGGCTTTGGAGAGGAGAGTGTGGATCAGGGGTCAGGGGAGAGCACTTGCCTGGTGCAGAAAGACCCTGAAGGGAGGAAGGAACCTGGGTGTGGATGTCTGGTCTGCAGCATGAGCTCCTGTGTGTTGCTTTTGAAGATAATAAAATTTTCCAATCACTTTTGGTCCGTATAGCAGAGCAAAGCAGCAGACTTGGGGAGATGTTCTCCCACACCATGCTATGCCTAAGGCACTGAGGAAACCTTGCTTTGGGTATTATGATGTTTCATTGTCACCATGAATGGGCTGAAAACACCTGGGAGATTATGGAAGAACATTTCCAAAGATGATCAGATCACAAGGGCTCTGGCCTAATGAATGGATCTGAAGTTTGAATAGACTGTTGAGAGGTGGTGGAACTGTGGAAGGTGGGATCTGAGTGGAGGAACTGGGTCCATAGAGGCACACCTTCCTGCTACTGATGAGCTCTGCTTCCTGGATGCTGTGAATTCAATAGCTCTCTGTTCACTATGTCCTCCCTGCCATGACAGACTAAACCCCTGAACCCATGTGCTGAGCTTCGATGGTTGGTTTCAACCATAATCATGGAGCAATCTTGAATCATCAGGGAAGAGAGCCTCAATGAGGGAGTTTCTGGATCAGGTTGTCCAATATGCATGTCTGTGGGGGGATTGTCTTTGTTACTAACATTAACTGATATAGAAAGACCAATTCCACTGTAGGTAACAACATTCCCTAGGCAGAGGATCTTAGACAGTATGAGTATTGGGAGGGTGTTGAACATCAGTAAGCTTGCATATACTCATCCTTCCTCTGCTCTTGACTGTGTCTGTGACTAGTTGCTTCAAGTTCTGGCCTTGACTTCGTCGCAATGATGAACTGTAACCTGGAACTGTAAACCAAATAAACCCTTTTTCCTTAAAATTGCTTTTGTCAGAGTAGTTTATTATAAAAAAACAGAAATGAAACCAGGACATGAAATAAATAATTCCTCTTCTTTAAGTCGCTCTCTCAAGAATTTTGGCAATGATTATGAAAAGCTAGCTAACTCAGGGAATTCAGGTACCTCAACCTTCATAATGATGATGGCAGATGCTGTTAAGGTTGAGTCTACAAGGTATCCTAGGCTCGTGTTAGTGAATACTTGTATCCTAGCTGGTAGTGATGTTTTTGAGAGCTTGTGGAACTTTGGTACGTGGGGCCTAGCATCAGGCCTTTGAGGTTATGCTGGTTTCTAGATCTGGCCTGTCTTCTTTGCTCCCTGATTGATGTCATGTGAACAAACTTCCACCATGACAGATGGAGCTATAGCACTGCCTTGCTTTACTCACTGAACCCTCTGAAACCATGAGGCGAGATAAATCCTTCCTCCTTTAAGATGCTTCTCTTACGTATTTTGTTATAACGAAGAGACTAGTAAGAGACACATCAGAAAAACAACTTAGGAAGATGTATTTATTTTGGCTCTTGATTTGAAGTTTCAGTTCATCATGGTTGAGAAGGTATAGTGGAAGACTTGTAGAACTCAATGATGTCATGGAGGTCAAGGACAGCCATGGCTATCATAGATTTATTATTATTATTATTATTATTATTATTATTATTATTATTATTATTATTATTATTATTCTGAGACAGTGTCTCACATAGTTCAGGTCATCCTGGAGCTCACTATGTAGCCAAGGATGACCTTGAATTTTTGATCCTCCTGTCTTCACTTTCTGAGTGTTGGGATTATAGATGTGCACCATCATACCTAGTGAGCCTTAGAGTTTTCTATAAGGACCTGAGTGAAATCTGCCTATGGGAGAACTGGAAGATTTGCTGTTAGGAAAAGGACACATAAGTGTGTGGGCTCTCTGAAGATGTCAAATTGATACACAACAATCCTAGGACTGGGTTTTATGCCTTGGCATTATTTAAATTCTGGAGAATAAGATTCACGTATAACAAAGTTGGATGAAAAACTAAGTGACCGTTAGTTACAGCTGCCAAACAAGATGAAGCTCAAGAAAGAAATTCATGGGCTGGTGACATAGTTCAGTTGGTAAAGTGCTTGCTTAGTGTGCATGAACCCCTAGGTTTGATCCTAAGCACCACATGGAAAAATGGGCATGGTGGCACATGACTTTAATCCTAGCGCTCAGGAGGCAGAGGCAGAGGAGGCAGAAGCAGAGGAGGCAGAGGAGGCAGAGGCAGATCTCTGTGAATTGGAGGCCAGCCTAATTAATATAGGCAAGACAGGGTTATATAATAAGACCCTGTCAAAAAAAAAAAAAGATCTTAGGGTTTCTATTGCTGTGAAGAGACACCATGATGACAGCAACTCTTATAAAGGAAACGTTTAACTGGGTGGGCTTAGTTCAGAGGTTTAGTCCATTGTTGTCATGGCAGGAATCATGGTGGTGTGCAGACCGACTTGGTGCTGGAGTGGGAGTTGGGAGTTCCACATCTGGATTTGCAGGCAGCAGGAAGTGAATGCCACACTGGGTGTGTCTTGAGCATCAGAGGTCTCAATGTCCACCCACAGTGAGACACACTTTTTTTTTTGTTTTTTTGTTTTTCAAGACAGCATTTCTCTGTGTAGTTTTGGTGACTGTCCTGGATCTTGCTCTGTAGACCAGACTGGCCTCGAACTCACAGGAATCCTTCTGGCTCTGCCTCCTGAGTGCTGGGATTAAAGGCGTGTGCCGCTGCTGCCGCCGCCACTGCCACCGCCACCACCACCACCACCTGGCAAGGCCACACCTTCTAATAGTGCCACTCCCTATGGGCCTATGGGGGCCATTTTTACTCAAACACCACACATGGTAGCCTCTAATGCTCTCATTCAGGAGATGAAGACAGGAGGATCAGGGAGTTTAAGATCATCTTTGGCTACATAGTAAGCTTGGGGGCCAGTCTGAGCTATGAGAGACCCTGTAGAAAAAAAAATTAAGAGAGGGGGGCTGGAGAGACGGCTCAGTGCTTGAGAGCACTGGCTACTCTTCCAGAGGACCTGAGTTTTATTCTCACCATCTACAAGGTGGCTTACAACTGCCTGTAACCCCAGTTCTGGGGGATCTGATACTCTCTTCTGGGCATCATGTGGTACACAGACATACAAAACCCACCCATACACATAAAATTTTTAGAAAATTAAAAGAAAGAAAGATTAGATTCTGTGACAGTAAATTAAGTTTTATTTCTTCCTTGAGCTTATGGATTAAGATTCCATTTGTCATGTGACTACTATTATTATTTGTTGTTGGAGGCATCATGCCCTTGACTGTGGGCCTTCACAGCTCTCTCCTTTCCATTTCTAAGTCTCATAAGTCTCTTCAGCTACTGCATGATGTTATATATGTATCCGTTACTTAGTTCACTGTTGGTGTGTGAGTGTGTATGTTTGTGTGAGTACATACACAGGCCAATCCTGGGTGTTATTCCTATGGATATGCTTATCTCGGAAGACAAAGATATGGGCTAGACTAGTGATTCAGAGTGGAGTTGGAAGTCCTCAATGCCAAGTGCATGGGTTGAACAGGCCCCAGCAGGCTCACCCAGTGGGAGGACATGGAGGGTCTTAAACCTAGGGGAAGCTTCATAAACCATGTTTGAAGAGAGATTGGTCTTCTGGGCAACTAGGAATCTACAAAATAAATAAATAAATAAACAAATAAAAAAAGAATATTTTTCTAGGCACACTCATATATACTTTTAATCCTAGCACTCAGAGGTAGAGGGAGGCAGATCTCTGTAAGTTTGAGGCCAGCCTTATAGGGCTACATAGGGAGACCCTGTCTTGAAAAATAACAAAATAAAAATATTTAAAAATCTACATTAAGAAATTCTTCTTTTGTCAGGTGAAGCTAATTACTCTATATGGATTGAGCGATCACACAGATACGAACAGTAGTGGAAGACTCTCAGAGCAGCAGGTGAGGCCTGTTCTTAAGGCTACAAGGGCTTCAGGTGCTGCTGCTGTGTGGGAGGGCAGGTGACTTTGGACTCTCTGAGTGCTCAGATATCCCCTACTGTGCATCTCCTGTGTAGGCTCCCAGGATCTTGTTGCCCCAGGCTTCTATTGTCCTGCTCATCTGTACCAATCCTAAACTCCCAGCACATTCTTACCTTCGCTGAGAGTTAATAACTTAGCTTTATCTCTCCTTCCAGACTGCGAGTTTTTGGAGAACTGAAGAACCCTTCACTTCAGACTCCTGGCGGATAATCAAAATATGTTGGTTAAGTGTTTCACCAGTGGGAATCTCCAGGCGCAAAGAACGGCAGCTGTCCTGCAATTTCAGTCGGAAGTGTTCTCCATCAGCTGTGCCCTCTGAAGAGAAGAAATATGGGTATGCAAGGGAGGGCCTTTCTAACTCCTGTAATGGTCTAGGATCCACAAGGAGAAGATGCTTTTCTAGGGCATCTTAATGTGTTACAGAGAACACAACAAACAGCAGGAGAAGAAAGTGCTGAGTGTCCACATCTTCTGGGTCCCAGATTACAACAGGGGCCAATTTTTTTTTCATATTTTAAAATTTCATTACTACAAATTTATTGTGTACAATTATGGGTTTATTACATTTCTTTTTAAAAACTTACTTATTACTATTAAATATGTGGTGAATGTGTGGGGGAGAACACATGCCACAGAGCCTATGTGGTGGTCAGAGGACAATTTTGTGGAGCATGTTCTCTCCTTCACCTGTACATAGGTTTTGGGGACAAAACTCAGGTTTCCAGGCTTGTATGGCAAGCACTGTTATCTGCTGAGCCATTTTTCTGGCCTTCAATACATTTCTTTCAAGTAATTATTTGTGTGTGTGTGTGTGTGTGTGTGTGTGTGTGTGTGTGTGTGTGTGTGTGTGCACGTGTGTGAGCGCGCACATATGCGTGAGTGGGTTTGTGGGTGTGAGGGCTTGGGGGAGAGGTGAATATCTCGAGTTCTCTGCTGACTCATGTGACCCACTGGCTCATGCGCCTGCCGCTATGCCTTCCAAGCGCTCCTATGTGTTCCTGATGTATGTGTGTCCCCAGAGTCCGGGAAAAGGACTCACAGACGGTTGTGAGTGGTCAGATCCTCTTCAAGAGCTCTCTCTAGCTCCCGCATTGCATTCCTATATAGGTACATACGGTACTCCCTTACAGTCACCTCTCTAGTCCCTTTCCTATCCTCTTTTCCACCTTTCTCCACCCACATGTAATCTGATGGGAGTGTAGAACCAGGCACTGGGACTTGAGCTGCCCTCTGACTTGAAACACTTTTGGCTTTGTGGTCTGAGACATGTCACTCAATCTCTATGTCATTGGCATAGGCTTTGAATATAAACCACTTGAATTGGAATTTTACAGGTTGGCAATGTAGGTCAGTGGTAGAGTGATTGTCTATCATGTTTGGGAATCACACACACACACACACACACACACACACACACGCACACGCACACGCACACGCACACGCACATATACACACTGTCTTGCTTTGGAGCCTTGCCAAATGGTGCTGCCTGCCTGCTGCATTAGTAACCCTTTTATAAAGCCTGAAGGACAGTTTGTCTCAGTGCCTCTCTCTTGAACACACCTCCTCTCCTTTCTTTCCTTAAATAGGCAGTGAAAAAAGGCAGGCAGAGGCACCAGGCCAGGGACCCACAGATTGGGGAGGTTGGGCCAAAGGATAGATAAGAGCCACTTTGGGGTCACATTGATGGTGCCATGAATACTGAAGATCCCATATCAGCCTTAGATAATTTGCAATGTTATGGATTCTTGTATATGGATACAAATGTAAATATTTTTATATTCCTATTTAAGATAATTTGTATATTAATACAAATATAGAATTGTATTTGTTTAATGTACATATATTTCTACTCTTATTTGAAATATTTTGTATGTTGATACAAACATAAAATTGTATTTGTCATACTGTATGGATGTTCTACCTCTGTTGAGGATATTTTATATATGATAATATATTTAGGATTGTTGTCATATTGTATATGGCACTATATACATTTCTACCTCTGTTGAGGATATTCTGTGTATTGTCACAATTTTGAGGTCATTGTCCTTTTACTGTACATTTGCTTACAGACTGTTTACCTTGTTTATATGAAGCCTTAGTCTTTAGGTTATTTAGGTATATAAGACTTAAAGATTTATAGTCACCCATGCTTGTCATCTCTATAGTTATTAGTTAGGTTGTCCAGATTTACAGATGTATAGGTCAGATGGACAGGTAATCTTCAAACACTTCATAGTCCTAGAGAATATGGCATTTAAATAACTTAGAATTCTGTTGACGTGAGACACAATTGCTCCTGGCTGCACCAATTTGATCCCGAGGGAATGTTGGGCTTCTAAGACATTTCCATTTGGAAGTTTGTCTTCTTGGCACAAAATGGCCTACTGAGCAAAGAACTGCCCTTGTCTCGACTGCTGACAGTACGAATGCAATGCTGTCCTTCTGGACAAGCGGGACACAAGGAAAGCGACCACTGTACTCTGCCAAGACAGGGTAGGATGGTCTTTCAGAATTCCTGCTTCTGAAAGTGGTCTGTCAGATGCTTTGGGCCTGTAGCCAATTTGAATGCCCCAACGGTGCTGAGAAACTTTAGGTGACGGTCCAGGCTGCCAGCTGTCTCTGTCCACTCTTGAATGATTTTCAAAAATTGCTTGTGTCCTTCTCCCGTTTCTCAGTATTATTTTATTCCTTCTCAGGTCTTTGATGAGATTGAAGACGAACAGTTATAATTACAATCTTCTCGTATCTTAGCTAGAACATATTAAGTATTAGATTCAGATTCTTCAGGATAGGACACCTTCTGGAATGATCTCTGTAACATGCCATTTACCTATGCTCTGGATTTTAGTATGTGTCTCTTGTTTGATGTTGCTCTTGTTGGTTGTAGTTCCATTTGTTTATGTTCCATTTGTTTATGTCATTATCCTTTATTTCTCCTTGATAATTATTCCTATTGTATATAGTTTTGTGTTAGGTTAGAACTTTCTTCCTTAGACAAAAGGGGGAGATGTAGGGGTGGTTGTTTGTGTCATGCCCTGAAGCACTGCCTCTAGTGAGGCAGCAGGTAGTTGCTAGGTACCTGTCCCTTGGGCATGGCTGCCAGAGACCCTTAAGGCCTGGGATGCACATACATGTGCTCCCCTCTCTTCACTCATGGTCTTGGATGCTGGTGCAATCTAGGCAGAGCTCTCCTGAGAACCATGTTGGACTGTGTCCTACCCCTCCAGGATTCCACAACCAACTCCTTTATTCTGGTTGTGAGTTAACCCTCAAATGAATTCCTTTGACCATCAAATAGACTCCATGGATTTATCCCATTAGGACCTCTGTCAACTTATTTCATTTCCTTCCTGGCCAATGGATGAGCCATCCCTATGCTTCATGTACTTCCCGAGTCTTATGATTCTCCCTCTTCCCTTGGGAGGCTGCTGGTTGAAGCTGGATCAGAGAGATGGGGCAGAGTAAATACAGCCAAGAGGAGCCATTGCACAGTTTGGGGAAGGATGCAACCAGAGTCAGGTGGAGGAGACCCAGCTTTGTTCTGTCTCTAAGCACCTGCACTCCTAACAGGAACAGGAAGGTGGCCCTCAGGGAAGAAGGTTGTGAATTTCAGGCGACTGGACACAAATGTTCTCTCTCCACCCTGTTTCTACACTGAACCTGGGACATCCTTTTTTCAGAGGAGACTCATTGATAATCTAGGGTGATAGAGTGTCACCACTGTCACACCATTGCAATGCAATGCCAGTACTCACTCCTATAAATCATCCCAAGCTTGAAGAGGAGAGTGAAGTGAGCATTGTGTTATAAACTGCAAAGCCCATTAGTCACTCAGCTATCAACCATAAATATGACAGGTCCATCCATCAATCCTGCACCTTTCTTTCCGGTCTTGGAACGCATGCATTAGCAACTTAATGGATTTAGAAGCATTTTCTCCTATAGACTTGAAACAGAGTGTTTTATGATTAGCCTCATGGGCCATGAGGGAAGGAAAAAGGAGTCACCTTTGGCTGCAGTACTCAGCTCTTTGTGGGTCCAGAGAAAAAATGCCACTCACTAAAGCTGCTGATGTTGGCTGTACTTATGAGACCTCAAAGACACCAGAGCCTGGCCCAGCAGTCAGTAGACTTCACTGGCAGTGACTCTTACAGCTCTGTACCTGCTGGCCACATTTGCAGCACTTGACTGGAAAACTCTCCGATGGGGATCAGCTTTTTCCAGGACTGTACAAATTCAGAATCCCAAAGTCACATCCTCGTTCTGCCTCTACTGAGGGTGTGCTAATTTTAAGTCTCAGTCATGGGATTCTGTCTTCTCTCCTAGACTGCTTTTCCTGTAAGCCTGAGCTGTTCACTGTCTATCATCTATCAACCTGTCTTTGTAGTCTCTATTTCACAGCACTTCTCATACACAAGGTCCTATCTGTGCCTGGCCCTGAAAAAAAATCAGTGTAGATACAGTCCTTGTCTTTCCAGGCTTACTGTAGAAGGGGATGTGCACTCCAAGGATGTGCACCCCAAGGCAGAATCAGAGATGATAAGGTCTTGGTTTTCCTCCTGGTCATGGGAGCCCTTCCCTGCCACTCCATCCTGACTTTAGGACTTGGCCATGGTGGATGGATGGGCTGTACTTTTTGTGTCTGGGACCATCCCAGTGGGCAGGAGGTGGTCCAGCCTGTAGGTGTGGAACTGGATGCTCTCTGCACATTGCTTGATAGATGATAAGATCCAGTGTGACTAGGATCAGAGGTTTTGGAATCACATAGATCTAAGTGGGTATCCCTGTTGTGTAACCCTAGGCACTTTATTTCATGACCTGAGCCTCCATTTCCTCTCTAGGTGGGCAGATGGACTCTGTGCCTCAGAGTAGTGATGCCAATGGATGCCACCTATCACCTGCTTCCTCTGGGCATGTGCTGTGTTGAACATGTGACCTAATAAAGCTCATGTTCTCACACCAGCTCTGAGAGCAGGAACTTGACCTTGGCCAAGCAGGGGCTGAAATGCAGAAGGCCCAACCCTCTGGGACAGTGGTTCTCAGTCAGGGTAATTTAGTGCCTGAAAGATGTTGGTAACTTCTGGAGGTTTCTCTGGCTATGAGAAATAGTTAGGGAAGCCACTTCCCCATCCCAATGACAAATTACCTACTGTGTCCACAGTAGTGTTGTTGAGAAGCCCCATCCTAGGACAAGAATACTGGTAGTGCCATCAGGGACCCAGCTATGTGAGACTCTGCTTTCTCCATACTTACCAAGAAACATTCCTGCAAATCCTGGGGCAGTTGTCTCTCTTTTACGTGGGGCACCTACGTTCTACCACAATTATCTGTGCACGTGCTTGTCTCCCAGCTTACAAACTTTTGGGGTCAAGTCCCTTACTTGTTTGTGCATTCTTAAAATCTACTGTAATTTTAGTTATAGACATTCTCTGTGTTTGTGGGATGAATAGTTAATAAGGTTTTTTTTTAATTTTAAAATGTTTTATTTATTGTGGTGGTTTGAATGAAAATGGCCTTTATAGGCTCATAGGGAGTGGCATTATTTGAAAGAATTGGGACATGTGGCCTTTTTAGAAGAAATGTGTTGCTGGGGGTGGACTTTGGAGTTTCAAATATCTGAGCTGGGCCCAGCGACTCTCTCTCTTCCTGCTGCCTGTTGATTTAGATGTAGAACTCTCAGCTCCTTCTCCAGCACCATGTCTGTCTGAGTGCAGTCATGCTTCCTGCCATGACGATAGTGGATTAAACCTCTGAACTGTAAGCCAGCCACAATGAAATGTTTTCCTTTATAAGAGTTGCTGCAGTCATGGTGTCTCTTCACAGCAATATAAACCCTAACTAAAACATTTATCAAGAATGGAATTTAAAGCTTATGTACCTGAAAATGAAATCTGACCACTGTCAAATTATTCCAAGTTTTATACAAAAGATGTGTGTGTGTGTGTGTAGAGGTCAGAGGACAGCTTGTAGGAGTTGGCTCCCTTCTACCACAGAAACCTTAGGGATCCAACTTGAGTCACCAGGCTTGTGACAGGCTCTTTCACCCGCTGAGCCATTTTGTATCTTAATTTTTTTTTTCAGACTGACTCTTACTATGTAGCCTAGGCTGTCCTTGAATTCAAGATCTCACCTCTTCAAGTTTTCAGATTACAGGCATGTGCCATCATGCCCAGTTAAGGTTTTAAGATCACAACTTTCAGCACTAGCAGTTTTTTCTTCTTCTGTGTTCTCTTCTACATGCATGCCTCTATATTCTAAAATTGCATATTTTACTTATGAATATTATTATATATTAGTTTTGTATCTTATATTTTTTCCCAACAGGGTTTTATGTAGCCCAAGGTGACCTTGATTTTGAACTCCTTATGTAGCCAAAGATGACCCAGAATGTCATAGCCTCCTGCCTCTACCTCCCAAGTGCTGAGGTTACAGGTGTGTGCCACTATGCCTGCTATTGCAAAAAAAATGCTTTTTATTTTTTAGATTTATTTATATTTTATTTGATGTGTATGAATGTTTTGCCTGCATGTATATGTACCACATGTGTGTGTGTGCCTGGTGCCCTCAGAGATCAGAAAAGGGGGACAACAGAGTCTTTGAAACTAGAGTTATATATGTTTATGCATCACCATGTGGGTCCTGGGAACTGACCCCAAGTCCTCTGCAAGAACATCAAATGTTATCTACTATTGAGCAATCTCTCTGGCCTCCAACCATGTCTGGTTTTATGAAATGCTGCAGATTGAACCCAGAGCCTCCTGTCTGCTAGCAAGCTCTCTACCAACTGAGCCATGTCCTCAACTCTGTGGCTTGCATTTTCATCCAACATTATAAGCAGTTCTTTATGCCACTAAATGTGTTTTTAAAAAATAGAACAAGTGCTTTCTTGCATTTTATTATGTGAATGTACTGTAGTGTATTTAATCATCTCCTTCTTGTTTGACAAGCAGGTGATTTCCAATAGTGCTCTTTGTAATGAATCCTTTGGTGACTATGTGTATTCATCCTTGTCTACGTCTCTATTTCCTTGGCTTAAGTCTCTAGGGATAAAATTACAGGACCAAACAATGTGAACACGGTTGTCATTTGTTTAAAGAAGATTAGACAAAGTCACACTCCTGTCAGGTTCTTTGTATCTCCTCAAAATTCTACACTGAAATCCTAATCCCCAATGTGACAGACAGTACTTACGTGAAGGTAGAGTCCTTATTCATGACATTGGTGTCTATAGTTTGAATGTGAAATGTCTTCTCAAATGCACATGTGTTTGAATACTTAGCCATCAACTAGTGGTCCTCTTTTGGAAGGCTGTAGAATCTTTAGGTGATGGAGCCTTGCTGAGGGAAGTGGATTGCTGGGTCAGGTCTTGAGGTTTTACAGCTTGCCCCCAATTCTTCCTCACAGTCTGCTTCCTGACTACTTAGGCAATGTGACCAGAGGCCTTCTGCTCCCACTGCCATTTCCTCCTTGCTTGATGGATCTATCCCATTGGAACTGTGAGCTAATACAAACCCTTCCTTAAGGTATTTGTTTGCAATAACAAGACAAGTGACTGAGACAGTGCCCTATAAAAGATGACTCAGGGGATGATGTCTTGTCTCTTCCACCACATGAGCAGAGTTAGAAGGCACCATCTAGGAGAAAGTGGTTCCTGACTACATACACTATCTGCTAGTGCCTAGATCCCGATTGGATGTGCTACTCTCCAGAAGCGAGAGAAATAAATTTCTGTTGTTTATAAGTCAACTAGTTTATGTTATTTTGTTACAGCGTTCCAAACTGATCAACACAGCATCTTCTCAACTTTTGACATGTTGAAATGCTCTAAAAATTATTGGATAAAACTTTAGATTTTTTTAAACATGTATGGGCATATGCCTTGTACCACAGAGATCAGAAAAAGGCACTGCATTGGGTCCTCTGGACCTGAGTTGTGGGTGGTTATAAAGCCAAACTTGAGTCCTGCTTGAGAGCAACAAGTGCTCTTAACCACTGAGCCATCCCTCCAGCCCAACAGATATTTATTAACAGAAAACAATTTTGTTTACTTCATGGGCAAGGTATTTGTGGTCTGTCATTTTAGTCAACATGGTAGTATGTCAGACTTTCACTGTTGTAATAAAAATACCTGACATGGGGTTGGAGAGAAGGCTCAGCACTTGAGAGTGCTTTACTACTCTCACAGAGGATCTGGAGGTTCAGATTCCAGCACCCCCATGGCAGTCTGCAACTAATTGCAACTTCAGTTCCATAGGATCTGAGGTCTTCTGGCTTCCACAGGGTCCTGCACACACATGGTGCACATAAACTAATGCAGACAAGTATACATACACATAAATGAAAAAAACTCTGACATAAAAATTTTGGAAACATGTATTTTGACTTATAGTTTCCATCCACAGTTTTTGGCTCTTTTGACCCTGGGCCCATATGAAGCAGAATATCATGGCAGTGAAAAGACACCATAGATGGGAAGCAGAGAGAGATACTGGGAGAGTTAGGGCAAGCTGTAACCCCAAGGACCCCCAACTTGTGACCTACTTGCTCCAGTGAGGAAACTCCTAGAGTGTTGTGGATATCACTCTGTATAAATAAAATGCTGATTGGCCAGTAGCCAGACAGAAAGTATAGGTCAAACAAACAAACAAACAAACAAACAAACAAATTCTGGGAACAAAAAGACCAAATCAGGAGATGCTGCCAGCCACCACCATGAGTACCAACATGTAAGATACTGGTAAACCATGAGCCATGTAACAAGGGATAGATTTATAAAAATGGACTAATTTAAGATGTAAAAACTAGATAGCTAAAAGCCTGAGCCATTAGGCCAAACAGTTTAAATAATATAAGCATCTGTATGTTTATTTTATAAGTGGGCTACGGGACTACCGGGCCTTGGTGGTAGCTGGAGGGAAACTCTCTAGCTACACTAGAGTTTTCAACACCTCTCACAACAGTAGCACTGGCAGGGGACTAGACTTCAATACAGGAGCCTGGGGGAATATTTCATATTCAAGTCTTAGCATTGGAGGGTTGTATTTTTCTATTACTGATCATTTATTTTCCTCCTTTGTGAGCTGCCTGCTCATATACTTTGCTCATTTACCCACTAGGGGTTAATGTTATTTTTCCTCCCTCATATATATGTATTAACATCTTTGACTATTATGGTGCTCATCTCTGCTCCTTAACATTTCTAATAATGTTTACTCTCCTTTTGTTGTTTGAAGGCTTCTTTTCAAACAGTGCCTGGATCTGGTAACATCCTGTTCCTCCACCTAGTTTTCTCAGGACCTGAGGATAGCCTGTATTATTCTCCATAAAGGGAGAGGTGTTCAGCTCCTACTTTGGACACTATTATTGTCTTCAGTGACAGTTGAACTCGAGCCTCTTGCTTGGACTCCTGGGATCTAAACTACTTTGTAACTTGAGGTCTTTCATCTTTTCTCCCCCATTTCTTTTCTCCATGCTATTCTTCCCCAACAATTCCTGGAAATTGCTGAACATTTTTCTGTTACTTTAGACTTTCAAGTACTGAATGATCCTTTCCTGGCTCAGCAAGGCCAGGGGAATCTTTCCACCTTCCCTTCTCATCTGCAGAGATCCTGGGCTGTTGGAATGGTTTTTGACAGTCTGGCAGTTCTTAGGAGGGACACTGCCCTCTACCTGGGTCAGGTCTGGTCATTTCATTTGGAAAGAAGAAGACCCTGTCACTGAAGGTCTCATAGTGCTGTCTCTGCCTTGGAGAAAGCAGCAGACTGTGGAGATGTGGCTCTAGGCAAAAACTTTGGGAAGCATGCTGGTAACATCATGTCATGCTGTAGTCCCAGCCCTGGCTCAGGAACTCTGCTGTAAGCTGATGGACTATGAAGGTTTTGGAGCTTCCTTCTGGGCTTCCTGTTCTGGGCTGTCCCTGTGGTGCTGAAGTGTGTGTCCTCATTTCATTGTTATTGGTTTTGAATTTCTGTCTATCTTTGGTTCAAATTCCTGTCCTGTCAATTACTAGTTTTATGAGCCAAACTTGGCAATTAAGATTGAGAGGGGCACCTGCAGACTGGTCCAACCATCTGTGATGGTCAATGTTATCAACTTGATAGGATCTAGAATCACTGAGGAGACAAAGCTCTGGGCTTATCTGTGAGAGATTGTCTAGATTAAGTTAACTGAGATAGGAAGACCCATGCTAAATATGGGCAACACTATTCCCTGGGATGGGGTTTTGGATAATAAAAGGGAGAGAGCGAGCTTCACATAAACATTCATCACTCTCTGCTTCCTGACTACAGATGCATTGTGGTCAGCTGCCTCAAGCTCCTGTCTCCATGGTTTCCCTGCCATAATAGGCTGTGCCTTTGAACTTTGTGCCAAAGTAAACCCTTGATTCCTTAAATTGACTTTCCCCCAAGGTATTTTGTCACAACAATAAGACAAATAACACACCATCCTAGGCTTAGTTTCCGGAGTGCCCAAGTATGCTCACTTCTTCCTTATTTCTGCCTAGCTTGTTATGGCCTTGGCTTTGAGTTTAATGTTACTTTCTTTCTTTTTTTGGGTCGGGGGGACAAGATCTCATGTAGCTGAGGTTGGTCTTGAACTCTTTATGTTGTCTCAGCTGGGCTTTGTGCTTCTGATTCTCCTGCTTTTACCTTGCAAGTCCTAGGTGTGCACCACCACACAGGGATTTATCAGCACTAGGGATCACACCCAAGACTTTGTCTATGCTAAGCAAACACTTGATTGAACCATACCTCCAGCCCAAGCCTCGTTTCCTAAGTATGTCACAGTTCCCCACAAGGTCTGAATTAATTCCCTGTCCTCAGCTTCTATTTTGTCCAACCACAACAAACTCTTCTAAGAGACCCAATCCTTTTCAGTGTGCACTGAGCCTGGGTGGGTCTCTCAGGCATGGTAGAACTTCCTTACCATATGACCTGATAGCTCACCAGGTTGTCTTCCTAAGGTAGGTCAAACTGTTCCCAGTTCCATGAAACAAGTGTCCCTGGTGTGCCTGTTCTCTCCGGCATGCTGCTCAGGAGCTAGTTTATCAGGCTTACCATCTGTGTCTAGACTTTGGGCCTGTTCCATCTGTGGCCCCTTAGCAGGCCCTGGAGGTAAGACTTCTGTGGAAAATCATTGCTTTCTTAAATAAATAAATAAATATGATATTGATAGCTGTAATTCTTATTCTTGTCATTCTACACAAGTAATGTACCAGGGAGCCATACTTCTGCTTATTTTTATTAGAGATTTTCTCTGTGTTCATGGTATTTTCTGAAGAAATGGGTTCCTCGAGAATTGCTTGATGTTTTTGTTTTCTGTCCACCCTCCTGCTTACAGGCCATTTTATTCTCCTTTCTTCTTGTGTAAGGAGAGTAAGATTGCTCATCCCAAAGTCAGTGATGAGGTTTGGGAGTGAAGAAGGCAGCTCTGCCTGGGGGTGTTGGGTGAAGGAGTCCTGGAAGGCATCGTCTCAGTGACACGGGATTCTGCTTTTGCTGAGACAGCTGAGCATCACTGACCTGGTTAGGACCCTATGGGGGAGTAGAAGGGCCAGTGCCTCCTGCTGGTGGCACACAGTCACCTGGGTTTCCCAGGCTTCATTTTGAACCTGCCTCTCTCTGGCCCTTCTTGGAAGGTCCCTGCTCTCAGGCTTTACCAGGCAACGAGCTCTGAAGCTCGAGGGTGAAGACTGGCAGAGTGTAGGAAGGACAGAATGTAGGCTGGGAGGTGGCTCAGTGGTTACATGCTTGCCCGGCAAGCAAAAGTCTGGGGTTTAGATTCCTAGAACCCTTGTGAGTTCTGGGGGAGGGTGTATGGAAGTTCACCTGTAATTCTGTCCTCACAACTGGGAGATCCCCGGGAGTAACCTGGCTAGCAAGACCAACCAAATCAGAGTTCTTGGTTTGACTGAGAGATTCTCCCTCAAAGAAAACGGGGGAAGAGTGATTGAGGAAGATGCCTGACATCAACCTTAGACCTCCACACACATTCATATAAGTATGTATGTGCGCCCCTACCACATGCACCTATACACATGCAAACATGCATACACACCACCCATACATATACATGAAAAGAAGAAAAATAAATGAAGATATGGAAAAGTGAAAAATGCTTCTCTGGGCTTCAGGGAGTCTGAAGCCTGTTTAACAGGGCTAAGGACAGAACAGGTCTTGGACTCAGAGTTCCAAGTTCCTCATGTATAGTTATGCAGCATAAGACACTGAGCCAGCTGAATCAATGCACAGCAAAGTTAATCTGTGCCAGGCTGACTATTCATTTTATTTTGTGGTACAGGAGGATGAAGCTTACCCTCACTATTCTCTACCGCTATTCTCTATTCCAAGCCCTCTTTTACACACTTGGCTTCGTGGTGCAGGCCCAAGGCTACGAACTGTGAGGGGAGGGGCAGCTAGAGGCTTGAGGAGGCTCTTGCTATGGGGCAGGCAAAGTCAGCCACATTACTGCCCCCACCCCTCCTGTTGAGGCTCAGGTAGGAAAGAGTACCTCTTTCCCTTTTCAAGAGGTGAGGCACAGGAGAAGGCTGCATGGAGTCTCCAGCACTCCTGGGCAGAAGCAGGTTCTTCTCTAAACCACACAAC
>CABHPR010115834.1:4467-22185 GCA_902168415.1 Peromyscus melanophrys | reverse complement strand
AGTTCCAGAGGATTGACCACAGTGCAAGAAGTCAGAGAATCAGGCAGAGGGTCTCTCCCAGGAGCTCCTGGGAGAACACAGCCCTGTCCACACTGGGATTTTAACTCATAGCGTCCCAGGATTTTAACCCAGGGAGTCCCATTTGGACAGCTGACATCCAAGATAGATTTTTACTTATTCAGTCTCCAAGTTTCTGGCTATTTGTGACAGCGGCAATGAGACACTCCTCCAGCAAACAGGTAGTACTGATTTGTGGCACCATGTAGCTGTCGTCTCTGGCCAGGGCATGTACTACATGAGTCGTGACTCTTAGATATTGATAAAATTGTCACCCCTGGGGCTGGGGATGTGTATGGTTCAGGTGATAAAGTGGCCTTGCAGAAGGCCACTCCGGGGAGGCCACCTTGACACTAAGAGATTAATGAAAGAAGCTGGGCAGGTAAAAAAAAATAAATCGTGAGAAAGAGTCCCAGTTGCCGGCCCAGCCAGAGCAAAGCCCTGAGATAGGAAGCCACCTAGGGTGCTTGAGTAACCCAGTCAAGGGACAGGCTGCCGAGAGCTTGTTTCAGTGTTGAATTTTCCAAGTCAGGGCTAGGCAGAACAGTCCCGGGCCCCCACTTCCTTGAGCTCCCAGGGCAGTTGGTTTTTTAAAATCAATTGTTATTTTTAAAGCTCTGCAGCTGTCAGGGAGATTTACAAATGTCTGCTGTTCACTCGACTCAGCATCCTCGCCCCAACTTTGCAACACTTGAGTCCCATTTAATTGTCCCACGCTCTTTCTCCCTCCCCTGAGCCAATAAATCATATGCTGGGTGACAAGTCGCACACTCCATCAAATTCTGGCCTCGGGCAATCTCCAACTTCCAAGTCTTCCATGAATCTAACACTGAAGATATTAAAACCTCAGGACTCTGGGAGTTTATAATAAAAAAAAAAATTGCCAGGTTAGCTGCTTATAAAAACGGGAGGTACTGACGGTTTGTCATCCGCTTAACCCAGCGTGTGCCTAGGAAATGAAGAATTATGGAGTTCCGTTAAGGAAGGGCTTGCTTGGGGGTAGGCTCACGTCCAAGCTGGGCAAGAAAAGGAAATAGTGTCAAAATGAGCTGAGGCTAGACCTCAGGAGAGAGAATCTTGGATTTGCAAGTAGGGGCCAAGTGTTGTGAGGGGTTGACGCACATGGAGCCAGAGACTGACGTCGGCTGTCATTCTCGATGTTTCCCCACTTTATGTTGTGAGGCAGGGTCACTCACTGATTTCGGCTGACCCAGCACCAGATGTGTACATGGTTCCAGATGTTTACACAGCTGCTAAGGATCCCAAATTGGGTCCTTATGTTTGTGCAGCAAGCAAGCACTTTCTCCACTGGGACATCTCCCCTGACCCTGGAGCTTAGCTTTTGATAACACAGCTCTGTCTTGCTCTATCTGCCAAACACTGTTGCAGACTCGGAGAGGGCAGGCAGGAACAGGGAGACATGCATTCTCTGTGGGTTTTTTGTTGTCTGTCTTTCTAGGGCTGGATCTGAGATCTCTGTTAAGTGGCCAGAAGTTGGCTGCCCTGACCCTTTAAGGCCTGAGACATGTGGTTCTGGCCATCCTGCATTCTCCTCGCCATCCTATGACCCGGTGCTGTTGGATACTTGATGACATTCACTCTCTCTGGTCTCACTTAGATGGGAGAGAACATTGAAGACCAGAAAATGCCATCTGGGAGGTGAGACCTCCCTCTCACTGCAGATCTGTAGGCAGCAGTAGCCTTTTGTCACCCTGAGAGGCCCAACACAGTCCGGAAAATAGTTCAAAGGCATCTTGGGATGTGCTCTTCCCTGAGCCCAGATCCTTACATTCTCAGCATCTCCAGGGTCAGCCTGCAGTCTCACCTAGGATTCTGCCTATCACAGCTACTACAGACCCACTTGCTGGACCAGCCAGTTCATCCATCCCTTGCTAATGGTCTCATGTAATGAACTAGATTTGAACACTCCGGCTATCTGCTATGTCCCCTCAAATTCACGTATTCTAAGTTTAAACCCTCAACCTACCCATGAATGGTCTTTGGGGGTGGGGCCTTAGGAAGGAATTAGGATTAAGTGAGGCCATAATGTGGGCCCCTGTGTTGGTAGGTTACCACGGGGGGAGAGATCGGAGAGAACACACCTGCTCTGTTTCTTATGGTGCGCTCTCTATTGTATAGCATGAGGTACTCACCAGATACAGGGACCACACAATTGGACTTCCCATCCCCTAGAGTCTCGAGCTGAATGAACCTTTAATCTCTAGAAACTTCCCAGGAGGAAGCATTTCATTACAGCGATGAGAAAACGGAAGAGGACAGTATTTCAAAAAGAAACCTATCACTGCCTCCTCACACTGCCAAACGGAGAGCTAGATGCCCCGCCCCCCAACTCCCTAATGGATGCAGAAAGAAATTACAGCAGGAAAAAGCACTAAAAAACAGAAATCAAATCCTGAGTTTGATATTGTGGCCGACGGAAGGCTCTACAGTTTCTGTAAAACGAATCAAGCTCGGCACGTGAGGGCTTGGAACGTGCTGGATTTTCCCTCAAATGCAATCAAGGTGTGTGCGGCTACAGACAAGAGGGGGAGTCCTTGTTCAGAGTGGATAGTCTCATGGAGGAGACAGGTGATGGGGGAACAGATGACAGCAGGGTAGACTGAGAGAAACAGAAAAAGCTTGGGGGAGTCCCACTGACAAAGTAGTCAGGGTTGGCTGGTGGAGAGGCACAGTGGGGGCCCTTCCTATATCCTGTCCCTCCAGGGCAGGGACTCTGCTGACTTGGGACCACTTCTAATCAAGTGTATGAAGTCTCCCCAAGAAGGTCAGGAGCATCCTGTTTGAGGGGACAGTAACCTAGGGCTACCTAGAGTGTCAGGGACAATGCGGAGGCTTTGTTTATTAGCTGAATCATCTCATTTAATACATGGGTGGGAATGTGTGCGCTTAAATGTGCGTGCGTGCATGTGTGCATATGTAGAGGCCAGAGGATAAGCTCTGGTGTTGTTCCTTAGAATTATCCATTTACTTCATTTTAAAATTATTTTATTTTTTTGCATTTTTCCCTCCCTCTCTCTCTCCCTCCCTCTCTCCCTCCTTCCCTTTCTTTTTGAGACAATATCTCTCACTGAACTTGAAGCTCGCCCTTTAGGTTAGGCTGGCCGTCTAGCAAGCCCCAGGGATTCCCTCCCTGTCTCTGCCTCCCAGCACACACACCTCACCCGGCTTTTTCCATGCGTTCCCAGGGATCAAACTCAGGTCCTCATGTTTATGAGGTAAACACTTTACTGCCCGAGACGGCTCCCCAGCTCTGTGTAATGCTTTTCCTGGAACTCCGAGATTCTATGACTATTCCCACAGGACAGATCGGGAAACTGAGGCAGCAAGCCCACCTAGTTCAGAGCACACACTTCAGAAAGAGAAGCCCTGGTAAAACTGTTCTGAGTTTCCAGGGTGTGTGATCTCAAGCAAGTCACCAGAAGTCTCTGGAAGCCACAGGGCTCTGTGAAATTGGGAACAGGTGTGGGGGGGGGGGCGGGGGGGATGATAACACCCACAGAGGGACCACGGGCTTTGCGCTTCTATCCTTTTTATGAGGTGTGCTCAGTGTGAACACCCTCTCCTCAGCACTCATGAGAGATGAAATGAGATAAAATGATGGACTCTGTTGTTTGTAGGCTTCTTTGACAAGCCACAGAGTTTCTTGTACCATCTTCCCTAGGGCAGGGATGCTATTTACAAAGGGCACATTTGTGTGCAAGCCAGGATCCCCTCCTGCCACCACAGGAAGCAATAGGCTCTGGATGTGAGTCCGGACTTTGAATCTTCACATCTTTCTAGGACTTTCTAAGAGCTCTGGGGAAGGGTGATTTCATAGAGGAGCGGCCCCCCGATTTCCAGAGTGTCACCCTGGGAATCCCGTTCTTCCACTGAGCTCAGGAGAGACAATCTTCCTATCCTAGCGAATGTTCCAGCCTCTGCGATGAAGTAACAACAGAGGCGCCTTGAAGGGAGGAAGTCCAGCATGGCGGGGAGGTGGGGGCTGCTCCACAGGTGCCAGTGGGGGCATGTGGCACAGCAGATCAAGAAGCAGATTGTTCTGGCTGGAACCAGAAGTAGATATCACCTTCCAGGCCTGACTAATATCTGTCCCCCAAGCCATAAGGTCCTGTGCCCATCAGGGCTGGGGAGAGCAGGGTACACCACCAACATATGTCTTATGTGTCTATCTTAACACGGGGTCTACATCATGAACGGAGCACAGTGGTGCTTCCTGCCCCCCACCCCATCAGGTACCACAGACAACTGGACGACCAAATAAATGTTGACCCTGTAGCCTTCCAGGACTGGATATGGAAACCCTATGAGCATTCGTTGTTGGCCGGAGTCAAACGTCTTTTTCATCCGAACAGTAAACTGAACCGCTGTTTTAAAAAAATGTATACATCTCTCACCTAATTTATATGCATTGAAAACCCACAAAGAGGACGGATCGCAGGGTATTGGCCGAGTTATCTCCGAGTGCTGGGACCTGGGGCTTTACACATTTTCTGTCTGCTTATCGCTCCTTTCTAATTTCTCTCCAATAAACTCATGTTACTTTTATAAATTGAGAAAGAGGGCGAACGGAGGAGGAGGGGGGAGGAGGGAGGGGAAGGGCCTCTGAGTCAGACGGAAGTGAGACCAGCGTGTGTGTTTGTTCTGAGGTGAGTTTGGAAAATACTGAGCTGATGAGAAAGAAACACAGAGTCAAAGCACACAAGCGCAGCGCGCAGGCAGCCCGAGCCGAATCCCTGCTCCAAGCAGCTCGGGCATGTTTGCTGTTCCTATCTGGTGACCTGGTTTTGCCAATTCCGGGCACATGGCAAACACATAAATCCCAGAAAATCAAACAATGTGTCTTCCCTGGAAAAGTTCAGTCCCTAGTGAAAGAGATAGGTATGGGGCTATTTGTGTGTGTGTGTGTGTGTGTGTGTGTGTGTGTGTGTGTGTGTGTGTGTGTGTGTGTGTGTGTATGCTACACCCCTAGCCCCTGTTACTATTCATTTTTGATTTTAAAAGTTACACTTATTATGTGTGTGGGGTGCATACCATGCTATGCATGGTCAGAAGAGCAAATGACTTACTCGGGATCCTTCTGCATCAAGGATGGGGTGGAGGGCAGAGGGTGGGTCCAGTTTGCCCAGAGTCCCCTAGCCCTCTGCTCATACTGCTCCAGGCCAGTGGCATGCAGGAACTTAGGAAAGTGAAGACACCTAGGTCTGTGAAGAATTGCCAGCCACAGCCTAAGGGTCATACCTAGTCCAGCGCCTGCTTTATGGTCAGTGGTGTTTATATCTTTAATACTTGAAAATGATCCAGAAGGCAGAGAGTGACGTAGAGACATCAGCTAAGATTCAAGTGTCTTTGTCCTTAACAAAATCTGGCTCTCAGCCACACTGGATTTGTAGATGTCTATGGCTGCTTCTGGGCGACGGTGGCCAATCATTCACAAGAGAGACCTGCAGCCCCCTCCCCTGCCACCCTAAGAACTGGGGCTCTGCGGATGAGAAATGTGAGTGCTGTTCTAGTTCCCGTAGCTGTGATAAAACACTCTGAGCAAAAGCGTTTAGTAGATGAAAGGGTTTTTTCATCTCACACTTCCAGATCAGTGTGCCATTGAGGAAAGTCAGGGCAGGGACTCAAAGAGGAACCTGGAGGCAGACCTGTTAGCTTTTCTGTTCAGCATCAACCCCAACATGGAACTCACTCACTCACTCAGGATTACAGCAGGAACAACGGAGGGTGCTTCCCGCTGGCTTGTTCATGGGTTCATGCTTGGCTCGCTTTCTTATACAACCCGGGCCCACTTGCCTAGGGAATGGTGCCACCCACTGTGTGCTGGGCCCTCCCGCATCCATTCATCATGAAGACAGTCTCCCAAAGATGTGTCCACAGGCCAATATGATCTAGACAATTCCTCGGTCCAGGCCTCTCCTCTTAGATGACTCCAGATTGCTGTGGAGTTGACAATGAAAGCCAACCAGGACAACTATGGGCTGCTCGCTCTTCTCAGTAGTGAGGGAGGGTCAGGGCCAAATGGGTTTTTTCTCTCTCTACACTCACTCCTTCATACACTCAGCCTCACACCTCCAAGCAAGTGCTAGGCTCACCCTCCGCTAGAGTCCCTGCCGGGCACCATGCTGGCCTTGGAGACATCCAGTCTGGAAGCAGAGCAGATATGGCACAAGACAGCGCCACCAAGTGTCACGGTGTAAAGACAACACTGTGCTTGGGATGGGTCTGAGCTCTGAGGGAGAAGGGAGCAGAGCGGGACCAGTGCAGAAAAAAGCCAGCTAAAGAACCGACCTTCCATAGGGTAGACATTGGCTGTGCTGCCCATGGCTACCCAGCCAGAGAGGGACACGCCCAACTCAAGTCCACATCTCCTGCCTCTCTCCACTCCTCCATCCCCTGCTCAGAACCCAACACCACACTCACACGGACAATTCCCAGGCAATCCCTCGGCACCAAATAAGCTGGGTAAGTGTCCACCTAAGAAAGGCAAAATTGCCTTAGAAGGCTTTCCTTCCAGACCAACTGGCTTGGGTGGGACCACAAGAGCAAAGTGACCCAAGATACTGCCACAGGACTGCCATAGCGACATGAAAAGACACTGGTGTAAATGTGTCTGTTATAGTTCCTGTGGGCACAAACATGTCCATTCCCTTTCCTGTACACACATGTCAATGCACGGACAGACATGTCCGGGTACGTGAACAAAAGTATAAGCAAGAATGCATATTTATTGCTATGGTTTTTGATAAGTGTCCCCAAAAGATGTAAGCCTTGGCCCTCAAGATGGTGGTATTATGAGGTCTTGGGGACCTGTTAGAGGTGGGGACTCATGGTTTTTAGGGCATTTTGTAATTCATATTATCAACTTGAGAGACTCTAAAATCACCTAGGAGACGAGCCTATGGGCATGCCTGTGTGGGAGTTCCTAGGCTGGCTCAACTAAGATGGGAAGACCCATCTTAACTGTGGTCAGTACCATCCCACAGACTGGCATCCTGGACTCGATAAAAAAGGAGACAGTGAGCCAAGCACCAGCACCCACTCTCGGCTTCCGGAATAGTAGATGTCACTTGGAACTGAGGGCAAAAATCAAAACTTCCCTTATTCAGTTTGCTGCTTGTCTTGGGTTATTCCGTCACAGCAGTGAGCCAAGACACAATTACTACCTCTGTGTGCTCCTACTGTGTGACCGTGATATACTTGGCCTCATCAGAGCCCCAGGCCAAGGACTGCCCCATCTTGGACTTGAACACAAATAAGCCATTCTCTCTGTTTTCATAAGGATCCTGTGTTACAGCGATGTTAAGCCAACTTCTGCTTATATAGGTACGTTCTTGCATGCCCCATGCCGAGATCTATGTGTGCAGAGGTCCCTGCATGTCCTTACCTGTGTAGCAGGTGCATGCTCATGACTGGAGCCAGGGACAGCCACCCAGGGCACCTTCATGACAAGGCCAGAACTGGCCTCTTGCCCTTGGAGAATGCTCTGTGTGCACATTGCCCACCCCCAAAATCAATCCTTTGCAAAGTGGAAGTTGAGGTTGCTACAGGCAGGGGGGATGTTGGGAGTTGTGGTGGCTGTCAATGGGCAGAATGCTGAAGGAAATGGGGTGGTGGGATGGGTGTTATGGTAGCTGTCAATGGACAGAGTGCTTTTTTCTTAAGGTTTCGAAATGCATTAAATTTACATTTTAGTACAATTTTATGAATGCACAAAAAGTCACCGAGCTACATAATTAAACCATAAGTACCCAGTGAGCAAACTGTGGGGATGCAAATGCTGTATAAGTTGCTTAATAATCCCAAAGAGAACTCAGAGAAATCAAAAATTCTTTTTTTTTTTTTTACTGTTGCATTTACTGAGACTCCGTGTGCTGGGAAAGGGGGGAAATAAGACATGCCACAGCACCATCGTCACAGCAGGGAGGGTCTCCCACATACTACGCAACCTCTGCTCTGCCTCCTGCACAGCAAAAAACACCTGTGTTCTGTCTCTCAGAGCCTTGGAAGCAGATCCCAGAGGACCTCTGGGTAACTCACGAGGGCCGGGGTGGCAAAGCCAGGCTGGATCCTAGAGAGAAAAGAAATTCACAACCCTGATAGAGATGGAGAAAAATGGGGGAAGGGGGGAGGCACTCTGCTAAGAGGATCATTCACTTCCAGGAGAACACAGAAACAGGAGAATGGACAGGAGACAGGGTGGGGGTGGGGGTGGGGGACAGTCAGAACTAGGGGTGAGAAACTTGGGATCTGGAGTCAGGCACAGCTAGGTTCCAGAACTAATGTGGATCTCTTTAACCATAAGCATTTAGAAAAGTTACTTAAAATAAATGGCCGCCTGGGAGAAGTTAATTGGAAAACTCTTACACGGATAGTACAGCATTAATCTCCACCAAATCCCGTCCCACGCTGCCTTCTCCCCCATTCTTCCTGGTGATGCTGAACCACGTGACTGGCTCCAGCCAATCAAAAGGGAGCCCTGTCACTTTCAAGTTGGGGAACTTGGAAGTCCATTGCCTAATGTCCAGTCTGCCCTTCTCTCTGTGCCATCAGAACCAAGGAGGCTCTGCCAGGACACACAGAGTCACAAGGTTACACAGACCAGATGCCTGAGCGACTGCATGGAAAAAGGGTCCTGCAGAGGATCGCCCAACCCACGGCTGACTTCCGTGAATGAATTACAATGTTAAATGGCAGTTTTTCATGGTCGTTTGTCTGTGCAGCTTACACGTATCCTATCCTGACTAAAAGATAGGCAAAGGCCAGGGAAGATGGCTTAGCACCTAAAGACACTTGCTGTCAGGTCTGATGACCCAGGTTCAATCAGCAGGGAGTGCACACACCGTGGGAGGAGAGAACTGACCTCCATAGGCTGTCTTCTGACCTCCATGCATATGCCACAACACATGAGTGCCCACAGATACAAAAACCAATAAATAAAACGTATAATAATTCTAACAGACATGCGAAGAGATCAGATCATTAGAGAGTACTCCATAAATACTGGCTATGATGGTATATTCGTGGATCTCAAAATACTAGGTGAATCGAGGTCATGAGAATCAGGCAGAGAATGAACAAAGATAACAAAGTAACAAAATAACAAGATGCTGTGGTCCCTTGGCATGGGATTGTATTTTCTTGGTGTTTAAGAAACATGGAATTTTTTTTTTTTAACACAAATGCCCATGGACATCTCCATCTGCACAAAACCGGGCCGTGGAGGAGCTTTGAAGGAACTTCAGGCAAATGGGAATCTCTGCTCGGTGAGATTCAATTTCATGTTTTTTTGTTAATAGCTTTCTCTAGTTTGTCCTAGATAGCAAACCAGTCACCGCGGGGATGTGACCTCCCCTCTCCATCATTTAAAAACAGAAGATAAGTGTCCAGAGAGATTAGAGACAAGGGGTGCTGTGCCCCCAAAGACTGTCACATTCCCCACAGGCAAGATGGAAAAGAAAAAAAAAAAAAACCTCCTTGTAATCCCTATTACGAATATTTCCATTAGCCGCCAAGCCTCACCTTGTTAATCTGTTCCCATCGAAAGCCCTGTCAGTTCCCAAAAACCCAATTTAGAAGGTGCAGGAACAAAATGTAAGCCTTTGCCAATTTCTCAGAGACCAGTGAAATCACAAATCAAGTTCACGTGTGCTCTCCCCCTCTCCATGCCCCCCCCCCCCCCCCTCCCCCCCCCCCCCCCCCCCCCCCCCCCCCCCCCCCCCCCCCCCCCCCCCCCGCCCCATAAGCTCTCAACTCCAGGGCTCTGGGAGAATTCTTTTCTGATGTTCAACTGGGTAATCTTGCCCACCCCACCCCCACCCCCGCTCCTGCCCCCACCTCTGGTAAATCCCTCAGACACTCCAGCTCCTATGGAATTTGGAGGATGGGGATCGAGGGGATCCCAAGCAATGTGTAGCCACTTCTGCTATCGAAGTTACGTGTGAATTTGGCTGCTGCCTGGTGGTTTGAAGTGGAAGGTACTCTGACCTGGGCCGGGGGACATGCAAGAAGATCCAGAGCCAATGAGGATGCTCATTCTGCATCAGGACCAGAGCCCCAATCCCAAGTTCCCTGATTGTCCCACCCACTGTCACAGAGGTTACCATATCATGGGAGTCACAGTCAGGTGGGTGGGTGTGGTTGTCCCCCATGGGGGAAATGAAAGTACAGGGTCTGACCCTCAAGTGATGGGTGTCACCCCTTGACCCCAATCCAGAGCTCGGGTGTTCTGCTTCCATGACCTTGAGTTTGTCATGACATCACTGACAGCTGCTGAAGTGGAAAGAATTCTTGGGAAGTGAGGCTTTTCAGCCTGATGTGTAAAATGGGGTCGGTGTTCACAGTCACAGGTCAGGATAGCTGTGAGTATTCTATAGCACAGCATGGGTAATGCGCAGCAAGACACTAGCCACTTGTTCTTCTTTGCTGGTGTCCATGTACATGTGTGCACATATATGTGTGCACTTGTGTGTGTATGTGCACTTTGTGTGTGTGTGTGTGCATTTGTGTGTGTATGTGTGTGCGTGCATTTGTGTGTGTATGTGTGTGCATTTGTGTGTGTGTGTATGTGTGTGCATTTGTGTGTGTATGTGTGTGCGTGCATTTGTGTGTGTGTGTATGTACATGTGGGAGCTTGTGCATGTGGAAAGCAGAGGCCAACATTACTTATCTTCCTCAGTTGCTCTCATCTTATTTTTTGAGGCATCTCTCACTGACCAGGAGTACCCCACTTTAGCTAGAATGTCCAGTAAACAAGCCACAGAGATCCTCCTGCTTCCACTTCCCTAGCTCTGAGATTACAGGCTTGTTTTGCTGTACTTAGCTTTTATGTAAATGCTGGGGACCCAAGCTTAGGTCCTCAGGCTTGCATGGTAAGGATTTATTGACTGAGCCCCTCCCAGGTCCCCTACACTATCTGTTCTTATGAAATCACCCATTTTATGATACACCTCCTGGTTGGCACCATTTAGTCCTAAGTGAACCGCAGCTGTCCCTCTGGTCCCAAGATCCCACCCTGCAGATGCCAAACTCTGCAGATGCTCGCTTATGCAAAACGGCACCGCATCAATGTATAACATCTGCACATGGTCCTGGGTCCTTTTAAATCATCTCTAGATAGTTTACATAACAACATCTCTAATACATAGAGATGTTGACTTTCTGTAATGTGAACGTTCTATAAGCAGCTCTCAGATCATAGCATTTAAGAAGAAGAAAAAAACAGAAACTTGCACGTGTCCAGTTCAGACAAAACATGGCTGATCCAACCTCACAGAGTGGGAAACAGACGAGCAACATTAGAGGGAGGGCTGGGGGAGCCTGAAGACCGTGAGATGGGGCCCCAGCCAGACATGCAATGATCGATCCACTCAAATGGATTCAGTGTACAATTGGCTGTGCAAGCAATTCGAACGTTTGTCTTTGGAACTTTCTAGAACTCCTCCCCAACTATTTTCCCATCCATGGTTGGTTGACTCTGTAGATATGAATCTTTATTTAACACAAGCCATTCTGTCTTTTTCTTCCTCAAGTGCTATGGTGGTTTCGGTGGGATGCCCCCGCTCCAGTCTCGTGCATTCGAACTCTTGGTCCCTAGCTGATGACACTGTTTGGGTAGACTTGGGAACGGTGGCTTTGCTGGAGTAAGTACATCACTGAAGGGGTGCTGTGGGAGCTTAAACACCAGTGTCTTCCTAGTTCGCTCTCCACCGCTTGCTTCTGCTTCCGCCTTCTGCTTCCCTCTCCAGCCTCCACACCTGCCGCCAAGTTTCCCTGACTCTTAACCTGGCACCACAAGCCCGAATAAGCTCCCCCTACGGATTGCCTCAGTCACGGTGTTTTACCACCACAGCAAGAGAAGAGGAGCTAAAACACCGCCCATTTCTTTCAAACTGACTCGTTCTTGCACGGCCATTCCAATTTGGCTGTGACCAAAGACCCAACAGAGCACTTCATGGAGGGATTTATTTTGGGTCATGGTTGGCGAGGGGAGGGGGATGGGGGGGGTGGGGGGCACAGTCCATCACGGTGGGGGAAGGTGTGGTGGTGGGAGTGTGTGGCAGGCACAGGGAGCAACTAGTTACATCTCTGTCAATCACCAAACAGAAAGCAGGAAGCAGGGCAGGGTCAGGCTATATAATCTTCAAGGTCCACGTCTAGTGGCCAGCATGCAGCCAGCCAACCATGTGTCCCCAAAGTTCCTCACGCTCTAGCCAGGGTCCCAACTCCTGAGCTGACTGAAGGGGCATTTCACATTCAAACCCTATGGTATCTTGTCTCATTTTTCCTGCTCACCCTGTGTGCACCTTCACCCCAAACTTGCTATTTGGCCTAGCAGTTTCTGGAGGTTTCTTCTACCTGCCTTTGCTCGGGCTGACAGACTTCTAGGGATAGGCTTGCCTTAGAAGACACCGTGACCCCAGAACCAGCTCCCTTCCCTGCAGGAGCAGCTGAATGCCTGGATAAGCAGATAAACGGACACACACATCGGTTAACAATGCCATTTCTGAACATTTTGATTGGGGACACACATTCTGATCACCTACAGCCAGGGAGGAGTCTACAAAGTCAGTATACCTGCTGCCAATACTGGGCCTCAGAAAATGTCTTCTCTATCAAAATTAGGAGTGAAATGTCAGAGTTCTTGGATGCAATTTCATGAATTATTTCATGCAGGCAGCCTGGAAGAATTGGACTGGGTTTTCTTCCCCCCATTGGTTTTCTAGGTTATATGTTAACATTCCTCTCGACTGACTGAAAAATGACATTTTTCTCCTGAGCCAATATCCTCTCTCTTCCCACTTAGCAAACACGGGTATGTTTTCTTTCCTGAGTTGCCAGCTTCAGGCTGGAGCTCCAGTTCTGCTGCGCACATCGTGAGGATCTGTTTGCTTCAGAGATTAAGAAATCTCTTCATTGTGGTCATAGAAACTTGATTTGCACCACCCACGAACCCTCCGAGAGCAACCACACCTGGAGGATGGGAAGGAGTCTATGTTAGGGGGTCGGGGGGTGGGGGAGCTCTTTCAAGGAGAGAGAGGCCCAGGAGAGAGAACTTTTGAGCCACAGAGTGATGTGGGCTCAGCCAACTGTGCAGCAGGGGGTCCAGGCACAGTCATCTAACCTTTCTGAGCCTCAATCCCCCTGCCTGCAATGTCAGGGCAACGATACAATGCCTGTGAGGAATCAGGGGGTAACCGGGTGGCTGCTGACTCCACCATGAGATGCTATTTTGTGTCTGTGATCCCCTGTTTCATCCGTACGCTGGGTTCAATGAGCCCCCTCCGGTCTTCTGAAAATTAAATTAGACCACACATCAGGACTGTTTCTGCTTGGCTCAGGGAAGGAAAACAGCTATGATGAACAAGGAGGCGGTGCTCCCCACACCTCCTCCCTACCGTTTTGCTTTTGGTGGTTTTGGCGACTTGAGCTTGAAGTATAACCGTAAGAAATGGAAAATTCCAGAAATAAACAGTTCATACATTTTCAGCCGCAGGGCATTCTGGGTAAACGATGAAATCACATGTTACATCACTCTGACACGACCCCATTCTGCTTAGGGCATGGACTCATTCCTTTGATCAATGTATCCATGCTGTATAGGCCACCTGCCCACTACTCATCCAAGAGCCACCTGGTGACCAGATCAATGATTGTGGTATCTCGGGGATGGTGATCCAGTGACCCTTGTTCTATTTTACAAAGGCCCCAGAGTACAAGAACGGTACAACTTGGAAATGACAGAAGCCACAAAGAACTTTAAGTCAAAAGATGAGGTTATTGGATTCAGTGTCTTACATGGGGGTTGCTATGATGTATGGTAAGAAGGAATCTTCTATCTGTGACATTGTGAAGAACAAACAGGAATTTGGTGTTAGTTTTTAAAAAAAAAATGTATTTATCATCATTGGGAGTGTGTGCCATGGCTTGTGTGCAGAGGTCACAGGACAAGTTCGCAATATTGGTTCTCTGCCTCTACCATGTGGGTCCTGGGAATTGAACTTGAATCCTCAGGCTTGCATGGCAAGCACCTTTACCAGCTGAGCCATCTCTCCAGCACCTATGTTATTTCTGATGTCACCTCTCAAACCGCAAAAGCTAGAGACAACACGCATTGAATGACAGATCTCGGTGCCATCTGAGGTTCGATGCGTCCCCAGAATCTTGGGTGCATCCCATGCCAATATGGATGACTGTGACCACAGTAAGATAAGACCCTTGCATTTCCTCTTGTTCTTTCATTGGCTTGGAACTACACTGAGTAGGCTAGGCTAGCTGGCTCATGAGCTTCTAGGGATCTACCTGGCTCTGCCTCCCATCCTACCAACGTTGGGATTATAGGCATGGATGCACCACAGTGCATTTTTACATGGATCCTAAGAGTCAAATTCAGGTCTTCATGCTTAGAAGGATAATACTTCACCAACAGAGCCATTTCCCCAGCCCCTAAGGGCTTTTTTAGAAGCTGGATTCTAATGGTCACTAGCTGGGTGCCCCACTTTTCATCTCCTTCCTCCAGTGTGCTCTCTATCCTATAACAGAAATAGCCTTCATGACCCATGAAAGGGGTCACATTGCCCCCATCCTTCTAGGAGTTTCCATAACAGAGTGATGCCCTCCCTGCCCCAAGGACCTGACCCCTACCTACTGCTCTGACCACTCTGAAATGCACCAGGAAGTATAAAGCTTTATGGATGGTCACTAGAGGAGTATGAAACAGCTCTTAGGGCAATACTCTAAGCCAGAGGGAAATGGATGCCTGGCTTCAGGTCTGGGTAAGACGAAAACACCAAGTTAGGGAACTATAGATCCTTCTGAGGGAGGGAACAAGATCACTGCGTCTTCTGATGGACAGACAGGCAGGGTGGGCTCAATTCACATGGCACATCAGAGGCACAGAGATGGGTGTTTTGGAGAAGCAGCCAAACTCTAGAATATCTATTTAGGAGATATATGTGCTACCTGACAGCCAATACTCTTCATTTGCATATTAATTAATTAATTAATCCATGTATCCATTAATCCATCCATCCATCCATCTATCCATCTGTCTGCCCATCAGCTCATGTATCCATCCATCCATCTAGTAAATATACATTGAGCATCTCCTACAAAGCCAGGCTCTGTTTCTGAGACCAAAACCCAGAGATGTGGATAGTCATGCCCTCCCACACCTTATAGAGCTCAGATTTCAATACAAGGAGAAAAATCAAGAGATTAAACGAAGAAGGAATCTGCTCACAATGTTCACAACAAGAGCCACTCATCTTTAGATGAGCCTGATATTCCCCAAAGCACTTAATTAATCATGAATGACAGCTCAGTGAGGGGGGTACTGTGTTTTCCTTATTTGATAGATGAGCAGCATCAGGGCACAGAGAGGGTAAGTCAGCTGGTAACTTGTACGACGGCACACAGCTAAGCAGAGGAGAGGAGGCTGGAGTCGGTTTGAAGGCAAGCCTTCAGGAAAAAAAAAATCCAAGCCTCCAAGAACCACGGCTCCCACTGATCTTGCCTCACACATATGGTTCTAGGTCAGCTAGAGACATCCTTGTTCCCATCTGATCCTTTGGGAATGGATTCTCATGGTCCCTATTTGATTAGGAGGAAAGTGAGGCTCTGAGGAAGGCTGTGACTTCTTGAGCATACTCAGACAGATCCCAGGTTCCTTGAGAAGAGGGGATTGGAAGGATGTGCCCGCTAGGGCAGAGTGGGACCACCACAGTGTCGAGCCCCCCTCCCCCTGCACAGTACCCTAGCGGTAGTTAAAGCTCTAGCCTTATTACTTCCTTCCTAGCTGTTTCAAGAAGCTACCTTCCAATAGGAAGACGGTCCCACTACCTGGAGACGGATACTGAATATGAGCCCAAGTCATTCTCACGAAGCTGAGCATGGGTTATAGAAAGTACTCAGATACCACCCAGCATGTCTGTTCCTGATCCTAGTCTTCTGTGGAACAGAAATCACTGCCCTCTGATTGTGCCTCAGGGAACCAGATAAAGAGGATGAGCATCACAGTGTCCCAAGAGCTTGCTCAAAGGACAGCTTGACACAAGAGAGAGTCCCAATGAGGGGGGGGGGATCATCTAGATCAGACTGGCCCGCGGGCATGACTGTGGGGGTTGTCTTGATTGTTAACTGATGTGGGAGGGGCCAGCCCACTGTGAGCAGCTCTATTCCCTAGTCAGGGGACCCAGCACTGTATAAGGGTGGAGGAAGTGAGTCGAGAGCAAGCAGGGATGTCTCTAGTCTCTCTGCTCTTGACACTGGATGTGATGTGATGGCTGCTTGAGTTCTTGCTCTGGCTTCCCTGACATGATGAACTGTGACCTGGAATTGAAGCCGAACAAACTCTTTCCTCCCTGTGTTGATTTTTTGGTTGGGGTGTTTGAAACTAGGACAGATGCCCAACACCAGGAGGGAATCAGGCTTCCAAGTGAGAGCTTAAGTCCAAGAGGCCTTTCCCAAAGGAACCAGAGCTCTTGACCACAGGCCGAAATCCCACAGCCATCCATCTCCCATTAGAGAAAGGCTTTGAGGGACCCGACTTTTCACACTCGGTCGCTAAGCACACTCTTACCAGGCTAACCAGAGGTTTTTACTATGACATGAGAAAGTCAACAGAGACCCAGATTGACAGGTGGGTCACGTTCAGACAAAAAGGGGTAGGAGAGAAGCCGAGGTGTGTTCCTTAGAGGGGCCATTTGGAGCTCAAATGCGGATGTCTGGTATAGTAAGGCAGGGGCCCGAGGGCTGGTTATCCATCTGCTCTCGGCATTCCCATCTGCCTGCAGACAAGCCAGCTTTGCCGAGACTGTCCCCTCAAGCTGGGTCTCTTGAGTGGGTTCAAGCTCCCCCTGCTGCGATCTTGTTTGAACTACTGATTTGCTTAGCAAACACATTCTCTATAAATAACGAGCAAGTAAACTGCAAGCCGCCGCTGAGAAATTATTATGAGTTGGGAGTTAATGGGGTGTGAAGTCAGCAATAAGCAGCCTTGCTTCCAAGTCTGCAGCCCCACCCCAGCTCTCTACCACCCTCAGAAACAGCACCGAGCTTCTCAGGCCCTACGGAATTAGCTCCTTCATCCCCTACCACCACCGTCCAAGACTGCCCTCTGCCTATCCACCCTACTCCAGGCATCAAGCTAAGACAAGGCTTCTCCATCCCTTGGTATCCTGGTAGGGACCCCTTGCTCTGCTCATCAGTGAAAACATGGAGACGGTTCTTAGGGTCCTGACTATCTCTCTTTTCTTTGGCAGGGGCCATCTGTTTGGTTTCCTATCTGGCATGTAACCCAGGGTATGCATCCATGGCTGTGCAGTGGGATGAGTTCCCATGGATGGATATTTCCTCGGGCTTCTGAACTGTTAATCACTAAACCAGCGAGACAGGTTGATGCCAACCACAACCTTAAGCTCTGCCCAGCCAGCCATGGTTCTTGGTCTCGAGGAGTTGACTCAAAGTGTATATGTTTGCATCATGGCCCAGGAAAAAAAGGCCCCATTTTTTCCTTCATGACACCATGTTGTACCTGATAAGACAAAGAAACCTAGTGGCTACTACTTGATTGCTAGACTAGATTTGTGAGAAGATGGATGGATGGATGGATGGATGGATGGATGGATGGATGGATGGATGGAT
>CABHPR010115832.1:0-29004 GCA_902168415.1 Peromyscus melanophrys | reverse complement strand
AAATAAATAAATAAATAAATAAATAAATAAATAAATAAATAAATAAAATCTTTAAAAATGTACTAGCAAACATAGTAGGGCATAGTCTAATAAAATCCATGTAAACTCCTGTTCTTTCTCTCTCAGCCTCCCGAGTGTTAAGACTAAATGTAAGTGCCACCACAAAGGGTATTTTTTAAATGTTGCTACTTGACTATTTTCAATTGTATATAGCAGGCATTGTATTATTTCTTTTTAATCACTGATGATCTGCTAGGGACATGGAGGTCAGACATGAGGGCTGGCCTTTGAGGGAACAGACAATGGAGTCATTACAGATTTCAGGGCCACGGGAAACAAGATAAAACAATGCCTCTGAAGGACCAGTCTGGTAGCAACAACCAAAACAGACCAGAGGAAGAACGCAAGTCAGAAAAAGAAACTATATAGTAATCCAGGCCTGGTGCAATCAGGGCCAGAAGCGGGACAGGATAGAGGCAGAGTAAACTGAAAAACATTTGAAACGCACAAGTTATTACTTGGTAATAGAGGGCAGGTCTAAAAGAGGATGACGACAATATCCCTAGCCTGGGAGATCTAGAGAAGGAAGGTTAGAGCAAAGAAGTAACCCGGGATGAGTAAAATCCAAAATTGAGCATTTGTATCTCTGAAGGATTATGGTGAATAATGGCAGATAATATTTACCAGTGTTTATACACTAGGACTTCACATATGCAAAGTGCAGAGTAGATACATATCATTCTTTTTTTTTTTTTGAGACAGGGTTTCTCTGTGTAGCTTTGCGCCTTTCCTGGATCTCGCTCTGTAGACCAGGCTAGCCTCGAACTCACAGAGATCCGCCTGCCTCTGCCTCCCGAGTGCTGGGATTAAAGGCGTGCGCCACCACCTCTCGGCATATGTCATTCTTAGCCTCAGAAGCATAAAAAGGGCGATACTATTATTATATCCATTTTCTAGATGAAGATGAGGTTCATCAAGGCTAAGCCAGAATTTGAAGCAAGCCAGCCTAACCTTAGAGCATCTCCCTCCCATTTAAACCACTACACTCCATACTCCTCCACATATTCTCTAAGTGACCTCATAGACAAGTTCTGTTAGAGTAACTAAGTTCAAGGTTAGTAGAGTTTTCAAATTGCATTTTACTCAGCCTGTTTTCCCTGATGGCTAAGTACAGAACACTTGGGGGTGGGGGCAGTAAATTCAAAATTATATGACCTTCATCTAGCCCTGGCTGTCACTGACTAACCTGGCATGGTCCAGAATAAGTGTTGGGGCACTGTTTCTTCATCCAATAAATAAAAGGGCTATAAAACCAATGCTAAGCCAGGCATGATAGTACACGTCTTTAACCCCAGCCCTTGAGAGGAAGAGACAGGCAGTGAGTTTGAAGCCAGCCTGGTCTACACAGAGAATTCCAGGCCAGCCAGGGCTACACAATGAGACTCTGTCTTAAATAAAAACAAACAAACAAACAAAAAAACCAAAACTAACTTCCCTTCTGCTTTTCATATCCTGTAATTCCACACCCCACAACAATTCTTATCTAAGCATTTATTTACCCTATAATTCTATGTCTTATAATAATCATGTAATTAAAACTGACCTACAGAAGGAAAGTATCTGCTGCCTTATAAAGCAAGTTAATTTAGGCCTGATTTAAATTTGCATAGCCACCTCAAAATATCTTTTCATATCAATAGAAAAACACAGGACTTTCTGTATCTCAGTGACCTTGGTTCTGTTTTCAGCTCTGCCTGACTGTCCACTGTCTACTGTCTACCTCCGCACAGTAGAGAGACTCTCCTCGGAGGTGGGAAGCCTAAAGAGGCTTCTCACTGCCGTCATCTCTACCTTCTAATTCAACTGCTGGCTTTAGGACCAGGCAGCCAGCACTGTCTTTCCCAGACTATTGCTAAAGCCCCTTGAATTGCCTGCTTTCTTCTCTGACAAGTAAGATTTATGAGGTAGGCTCTTGCCCTAAACAGACCAACAAGGGAGTGTATCAGCATGTAATATCTGAAAACTCTTTATGATCGTGCATCTAGATTGGATTCTTAGCCTAGCCTTCATCAGGAATAAAGGTGTTACTTAGAACTCTGAGCTGACTGTCATGGCTGATGCTTGTAATCCCTGCACTTGGGAAGGCTGAGGCAGGAGGACAGTGAGTTGGAGGCTAGCCAGATCCTGTCTAAAAAACAACAACAAAGGGACTTGCTGGTTCTTGTGTCTACTTCTCCACTGGCTTCAAATAGAGGAGGAAAAAGAAGTATTTATCACCCCACTCCCCACCCTCAAATCTCAGCATCCTGAACTACATCCCATTTCCCAGAGACTACTTCTCTAATGTAGGAGTTTTTTAAACTGGAAGAACTCTGCCCTCTATTAAACCTTGCCAGAAGTATAAACAAGTAAAGGAGCTAGAAGATCAACTGTGCTTGAAGGGGAGGGATGTGGGAGCGGTGTTAGAGCCCTTTCTGAATGCTTCTGCTCTGTCTCTAAAGGTCATTTGTAATCCTTTTCCAAAATATCAGTGACCTTGCTTGACTTAGCATAATTCATAAGCTTAATAAACACAGTGTTAACATTCCCATTCAAAGTAATACATAGTTAGGTCAGCTACGCTTAAACGTCCACATAGGAAGTGTCCCTTACAGACCATATGTAAACTGAGTATTTATAAAGAGAAAAAGAGATCATTAAGATTTTCTAGTATGGTTAGCTATCGAAAGATACCAGCAGTGGATCTTCAAAGAGAAAAAACTCCTTACACCTTACAGTTCTCTCACACAGCAGGCCGCGACCTTCTCTCTGGAATAGCAGAGCTTCCAATGGCCCCAACTGAGTGCTAAGCCACTGCCCTGACTCATTTCGGGGGCACATTTGCTCTCAACCAATCTTGACATTCTCCTGACAGTCCAGTCCAAGTCATCCCAGCTGAGGAGAGCCCTTCAGAGCGACTGAGTAACAAGGGCTGCTGTCGACACCAGGGAGACAATACATGCTGCTTTCACTCCTCGACGCCGCACATTTTGTTTTGCATGAAAGAAAGTGAAATCAGCCTGATGGTATTTGTTCTTTATAAGCCTATGCTAAAGACCTATTCTGGACTTTGTGCTTCTTTGTAGATGGTTACAAACTAGATGGTTAACGGATTTGAGTATTTTTCCAGATGTCCCAAGTTAAAGCCAAGGAGTCTAAATATAGCGGGGCCATCAATTCTCTTGTTGAAAGATAAACAATTTTCCTTTTTCCATCTGCTCTCCATGAGTTTAGGGAAAGCTGCTCTCCAGCAACCCAGACAATTGGAATAAATCAATCTCAACAGTAGTTTTTAGCCAATTTACTTTCTTCAATTTGACATTGTATCATCTTTGTTAACATGAACTGTTTCTGTGTCAGTAAACTGATGAGTAAGACAGAATGCTGTAAAAAAAAAAAACTAATATGTCCAGCTTTTCCAATCAACCTTGTCTCTCCAGAAAACAAATGGCTTTTCTCTTGGTCCCTGCCCTTAGCATTATGCCAAATTCAGGCAACTTAAAACGTTCAGTGCCAAGAATTTTCTCCTCACCATTAAAACGGATTCCAGTTCTTCAATTTTCCACCCACCTCCCACTTTGGGGGCTTGTTTTGGTTGGTTTGTTTGTTTGGGGTTTTCAAAGACCTTTTTTTAAAAAATTGACTTGTTTTATCTTATGCATATGTTTCGTCTGCTTGTGTGTACAGGTACCATACACACACCTGGTGGCCAGGGAGGCCAGAAGAGGGTATCAGCTCCCCTAGAACTAGATCTCATTATAGACGGTTGTGAGCTGCCATGTGGGTGCTGGGCACTGAACTCCAGTCCTCTGCAAGAGCAACAAGTGCTCTTAAACTGCTGAGCCATCTCTCCAGCCCCACCTTTAGCTTTTTATTTCTTTTGAGGCAGGGTCTCATCCTGTAGCCCAAACTGCCCTGGAACTCAATATATAGACTAGGCTGATCTTAAACTCTTGACAGTCCTCCTGCCTCAGCTTCTGAAGCACATGAGTTTATAGACAGACCCAGATCTGTTTGGACTCCAATCTCTATATAGAAGATGCATCAATAACAGAACACTGTGACAGCTAAAATCACTAACATATCCATTTAAATTGTTTTTATCTAACCTACCCGTGAAAGGAGGAGGCACACATTGTCCATTAACAAGAATGTAACTGTTCCTTTGTGTACCTCCTCCTAAGACTCTCTTCTTACATGTATTCTGTCACCCTCTAGGGCACATTAGTTCCTCAACAATGAGCTATTTAACTCGCTTTCCTTTGTGAAGCTTTTCATAGTTTTTTTCTTATTTTATTCCATTGAGACATAGCCCTGGCTGGCCTGGAACCTGTTACGTAGAAGAGGCTAGCCTCAAAGTCATAGAGAAGTAGCCTTTGGCTTTTGCGTTTGACTCAAGGTACTAACACTTTTAGGAGGCCAAAGGGTGCATTTGGTTAGTGTTTGATTAGTATAGCTCTTTCTTACAACACACTTGTTGAACGACTGCGCGGTTCTCTTGGATTCCTTTTTGTTTGAGTTATTTCTTGACAGCTCCTGTGTCCTGAACTCGCTAAAATGTGCAAAGTCCATTCTAATTCACTAAATGACTTCTCTGCTCGAGAACACAGAATGCTATCATTTTGTGGGTCCAATTACTGATGTCCATCCACGTGCTTCAGACAAGACAAAAAGAGAAAAAAAACAGGTGGTGGTGGTGCACACCTTTAATCCCAGCACTCAGGAGGCAGAGGCAGGTGGATCTCTGTGAGTTCAAGGCCACCCTGGTCTACAAAGTGAGTTCCAGAACAGCCAGGACTGTTACACAGAGAAACTCTATCTCAGAAAAAAAAGAGGGATTTGAATTTGGTTCCCAGAACTCACATTAGGCAGCTTACAATCACTTGCAACTCCAGCTCCTAAGGATCGAACACCCTCTCTTGACCTCTGTGGGCATCTGCACTTACATGCACATGCATACACACATACAAATTAATCAGTAAATAGTTTTAAAGGCTACTGTGCAGATTGCATGCACTTTTGTTTCAATATTGGCACCAATATGAGACTTTTTTCCAAGGAGTCCCACTACATAGCTCAGGCTAGCTTCAAACTCACAATCTGTATGCCTTAGCCTTCTGACTGCTAGGAATTCAATTATGTGACATCCAGCCTAGCTACAGTGAGACATTTTTATGGGCACATATACATAATAAAAATTCACACTAATGGCCCAGGGAAAAACACACCTGGTCAGGAATGAGACTAAGCAATACAAACCCAACAAAACAGCAGCCCATAACGGAATGGTCATTTGCAACGTTCTAATATTACACAGCATCTCTTCCCAATAGACTAATTCTTTTTCAAAACTATCTCAAACAATTATGAGCTGATTTGCACGAAATAAAAGTAACATTTGTTCATTGTTGAAAATCCACACATAGAAGAAAACTACTCTGTGCATTCAACCTTCACCACCTGGATTCTGAAGTAATTGTTGAAAGGAGCCGTGTGAAAACCAAACTTTGTAGCAGCAAACAGAAACAGTGTAAACTGGGCTGCCACTTACCAACTTAAATGAGCGTGCACTGGAACACGTTAAGCACACCAAGGAGCTATTTTCTGAAACTTCAAGTAATTTCTAAATCACCTTGAATTCCAATCCTCAATTATTCCATTTCCTGCCTTTTAGTCCTGCAATTTTCTCCCAGCCCTTTTCAGGAAGGAACCATGGAAATAATCCAGTCTGATCCTTTCATTTAACAGATGAGGAAACTGACACCATAAAAGGTTAAGTGGCTTGCCCAGGGGTCATGGGTGTAATTAGCAGCAGACTCGTGTTAAAAACCTAGGTCTCCTGCCTTCCAGCCCAGCAATGTGCACACACCTAAGATGGCACACCCTGCAGGAATCACAGCAGTGGAAAGCGTTGTTTGGCAGACAGGATGTACTTGTCCAGTTTTTGACATTTGCTTCATATAAAGATAACTAGGTACTGAATCTCTTTAACATATAGTTTAAAAGCATCACTTTGAAATGAAGTTTACACGGGGCATAGTGGAACATGCCTTTAAGTCTAGCACTTGGGAGGCAGCGGCAGGTGGATGGATCTCTCTGAGTTCAAGGCCAGTCTGATCTACATAGCAAGTTCCAGGACAGCTAGGGCTACAGAGAGACCTTGTCTCAAAAACAACGAAATTTCCAGTGTTACTATACCTGGGGAAATGCCATGAAAATGAAAGCTCTGCTTTGTGCCTCACTGACATTCTTGTCTGAGAACTAAAGCAGAAGGGATTCCTTACTTTCCAATGCCACGGCTGAATAAACGTTTGATACGGTCCCAAGAATCCCACAGCCGATTGCCTAGTTATGCAGGCTCTCTTCCATGGAGACAGAAATGCAGAGACTGGGGCTTCTCACTAAACAAATGTGCTTCTAGGCAACTCCAGGCCAATTTAAACCAAACCATCTTGGTCTGGTTCAGGCTAATAAACCACTAAAGGTCATACTCCATCCCCTCCCCCACCCCCTCTGCAGCCTCCCATCATTATACCAGCAGTTTAAAAGCACCTTCTGTCACATCATCCCCCTCAAGTCACACCCTTAATGGGATACTTTCAGTTCACTTCCTTCCCTCTCCCTCCCCCACCCCAGGCCTTGGCTGCCTGGCCCTGGATCTCTAGTTCCTTTGTTACTGAGGTTCTAAGAGTTGTGAACACAGTGGAGAGTCACACTCAGCAGGTAGAAGAGACAGGTCTGGCTGCGTGTTAGGCCAGAAATGATGAAGTATAAATTTATAGGCCGACACATGGAGCAGTTCTCAGAGAGCCCTAAAAACCCAAGAAAGTTGGACTTGGCCCTGTAGGCACAGAGAGTCTTTGAAGGTTCATGGGGAGGGTGATGTGATGAAATGAAATTTTAAAGAGAGCTAACATTCAGTTTGAGTGGAGAGTAGGAACATGGGAGGCCCCTGGAAGACCAATTAGAAGGTTGGTATAATGTTCAAAGCATTAAAACATTGAGGGCTTGGACCGAGTTGAAGATAGGGGTGTAGGAGACATTTAAGAGGAATGCCATCTAGGTCTTAGAAAAAAGATGGAAAGGCGTAATCAAAGCTGCGTCGTGGTTTGCTTTCAATCCTAAGTGACTAAAAGAGGGGGCTATAGAAGGTTTTAGATCTGTGGATGTCCTACCTGTGACTAAGGACATCCTATAGTCAGCCGAGATACCTGAGTGAAAAACACAAAGCGGGGAAGCATCCATACAGACAGAATATCCGAAACCATGGAAGGAACAGGATGCATTCATTCATCAAAGGCAAAACTAAGAGACAGTACAAGGATGGCAAGATAGAAAAGCAGGGAAGCAGAACAGAGGAAGTGACAAGTTTCTAGAAGGAAGAGGTAGTTACTTTCAAATTTAGCTAAGGGCAAGGAGAAGAAACATTAGAGAAGAAACATTAGTAAACTCCTTGCAAAGTCATGTAGAAGTCCAAGGCGTTCCTTTTTTAACTTTGTATTTATATTATTGTGCATGTGTGTATTGGGTGTGTGAGCCCATGTGACACCGCGCAAATGTGAAGTCAGTTCCTTCCTTCCACCTTGAGTGGCTTCGGAGGATCATACTCAGGTTGCCAGGCCTGCGCGGTCAGTGCTTTTACCCAGTGAGCCGTCACATCAGCTCTGCCCAAAAAGCAGATCTAAAGCAAAGAAACCCTAAGGCTTCCATAAACCATATTTTCTCAACAGTAGTATTCCTTGGCTTCACAGATAAAACTGTTGAGCCGTTTTTGCTCAATAGCATTCAAGTCCTAGCCCTTGGCTTTGGTACTAAATTTACCAGATTATTCAAGCCAGGGGGCAGGACATAAGTAATTAGAGCAGCACTTCTGAGCCTTCCTAACACTGTGACCCTTAATACAGTTCCTTGTGCTGTGGTGACTCCCAGCCATAAATTATTTCATTGCTATTTCCTAACTGTAATTTTGCTACTGCTATGAATTGTAATATAAATATCTGCTATGCGGCCCCTGTGAAAGGGTGGTTCAACCCCCCAAGGGGTCAAGACCCACATGTTGAAAATTGCTGAATTAAAGAGTGGCAAGTAGTAATGAATTGGAGAATCAGAAAGAATACAAAGCTCTACCTTTTCCTGTCAGCATGTGGCACAGTACCACAAAAGTCTGCATATAATGTTTTTCCAGTCACGACCTCAGTGGTAATTCTGCCAGTGTCTCCAGTTCTTCTTTAAAACCCACCTCCCCATTCCAGGTCATCTAAATAAGTAAGAGAGTACTCTCTCTCAACCACGCTTTGAGGAGATTGGAAGTCCTGGATGAAATAAGGGCCATACCAGCAGGGGAAGCCCAGACCCATCTGGAGTCTGGTGCATCTAGAGCTTGAAAAAAAAAAACCTGCTTCAGTCAGACAGTGGTGGCTCACACCTTTAATCCCAGCACTCACAGAAGCAGATGGATCTCTGTGAGTTCGAGGCCAGCCTGGTCCACAGAGCAAGTGCCATGACAGCCAGGACTGTTATACAGAGAAACCCTGTCTCAAAACCAAACCAAAACAAAACAAACCAAAACAAACCAAACCAAACCAAAACAAACCAAAACAAACCAAAACAAACAAAAAAAAACCCCTGCTTCAACTACAGGTTTCAGATTAGAAGACACCAAGTGGCTCCTGTGGAGGGCACTAAATACTTTTCTTCCCTCACAATAGAAATACCTATCAGGTGATTGGTAAAGCAAAGAAACATAGTCATTTCCAGCCATCTTTGAGTAGCCAAGAACCACCTTGCTGTTTTTTGCCAACCTGCTACTGTTTTCACAGGGCCTACTCAGCCTCCCCACTTACCAGAATATACATAATATACCCTATCTCAAGTTCCATCCACTCTGTACCGGAATAACTCCACGACTGTGCTAAATAGGGGCCCAACTGTGGGATATCAAAGGCAGAAATATACAATGATATTCACCTGGAAATAGTCAGCTAAATAATAAAAATTACATTTGCAGCAATACTTTTCCCTTGCTGGGTGATTGCTAAGTTACTATGCACTGTCGTATTAGAAGAGCTTCTGGAATGGAGGCATGTTGCTATCAGCTGTGTTTCTTAACCTCTCTGGGCCCCAGATAAACGTCTCTGACTTATCTACTAAGTGGTGATAATAATACCTTTGACATAGGCTGACTGGGGAGATAAACTAAATAAACTCTTTATATTCACTGGCAAGCTGCCCTGTATATAAGCATTGCTCAATAATGTCAGCTGCTATTATTAGAAAGCAAGCATTTGACTGTTCGCTTTTACAAGGAAGCAGTCACAAGTCAATTCGTATCTGAAATATATGGTATACCAGAAGGTCTAGACAACACATTTGACCTTAAGATAGGATTTAGGAGGTCCCAAAACTTGGCTACAAAAATTTTTTTAATAGTGCTGGGGCCTCACACACTCAATTACTCTAGCACTGTGCTGCACTCTAGTCCCTCCCACATTTTTGCACGTTATTAACAGGCTTCTCTGTACTTGCATCCTCATAATTACACACTTATTCTTTAAATTGGAGCCTTTATAGTAACAATGCAATCAGATGGCCCTGGAAACCCCATTAAGAGCTGAATCCCCCAGAAGTAAGACTCCTAGGTGCTTTCCTGACAGGTGGACCCCACCACCACCACAAAGCGTTTCCCTTTAAGGCTTCTGATGTCTTCCCATGATAAGACAGGACCGTGCAAAGATCATTAAAATAATTCAAACTCTCTTTTGTTTCTTAGCTTTGTACTATGCTGAGCTGAAAAAAATAAACTCTTTATCATACTTTTCCAGGAGAATCTGGGGCCAAGTAGCTAGGGAAATCTAATAAGAGACATAGTAAATACTTTAATAAATATTTTAATAACACTGAAAGCCTGAAACAGGCTTTTTTGTCACCAATGTGACAAAACCATTTAGTGTCACCAGTGAAAACACGTTTGAAGTGAACTCTGAATTATCCCAGTCAGGTTCGTTCATATGTGTACTATGTTATACTTAGCCAGGAAACACTTCCAACCCAACCAGTTGGGTCAGCAACTGCATCCAAAAACCTAAGCAACCAAATAGCTTGCAGTACATTCAAGAACGGGATGCGTTCGTATCTTGCCCCAGGGCCGAGAGTTATCCAGCCATCAACTCTGAACTGTAAGATAACCTTTCACGTCTAAATGAGGCCTTTATGATGCTGTTCATTTTTAAACAGGACTCTGAAGGATCCTCCTTCAGAAACAATTTCCAGGGCCTGCACATCAGAAATCACCTTCAGAAAAAGGACAGAGCGACACTGCTCACGGAAATGCAGTGGAAGTCATGGATGTAACTTTATATTTCCAAGCAACCATGTTTAAAAAAATATAAAAGCTAGAAATGGCAGTATGTGCCTATAGTCCAGCCTATAAAGAGGTAGTTAGCAGCAGGAAAATCACTTGATCTCAGGAGTTCGAGGCCAGCCTGAGCAACATGGTAAGACCACACACACACACACACACACACACACACACACACACACACACACAGACACACACACCAAAAAAGAAAAAATAACTGGATTATTATGCAATTTATTTAACAGACTAGAAAAATGTATTTTGCATTGTTTAGCACACTTGTAAACCATCCACTTTTGAAGTGCTCAACAATCACACATGGCTTGTGGATGCTATGCTGAAGAGTAGAAAAATAGAAACTCTAGGGACACTGACATGGGTCGGTGCTTGTTCCCAGCCTGACGACCTCAGTCCTCTCTATCCCTGGTTCCACACAGTGGAAGGAGAGAACCGACCTTCTCTGCCGTCCACACAAGCACCAGAGTAGCACATGCAGATGAGCATGGGCAGACACAACAATAGTAACTATAAAAAGTATGAACAGCTGGCATATTTGAAAAAGACATGTCAACTGCCTCTGCCATCTCAGCCCCTTGCTGTCTCCACTGGAGCCTCTTCCATATCCTCACCCAGCACTGGCAGTGCCAAGCCTTGACAGGGAGTTCTGAGGAAGAAAGGGGGAGTGGAGACCATGTGTTTTTAACAAATCAGGCTGGAAACCCTAACTCATTTACCAACAGAAACAAGAATAAACACAATAGTTCTATGGCCGAGTGACCTCTATGGGTTCAAAAGGCTTTCCTGAGGAGGAAGCTCTGGAAAGTCAATCATTACTTGCAAGCTTGTATTCAAGAGGTAAGTATACCAGGCTTCCAACATCTATCCATGGGGTTGGACTAGATCTCACACGCACGCCCTCTCTAAAGTAACGGGAGCCTCTTGTTTAAGGATCTAAATTAAAGGAGTTAAGTTTTCTTTATTCAGATCCCACCCCCACCCACATAGAGGCCCCTTCAGCCTGGCCCTTCCCTGGAAAGCACATTTCTCCCCAAGACATAGAACAGCTGCCTTGTTTGCTCACTGTGAAACGAAGAAGCCTGTGTTCCCAGCAGTTCATATTCTCTTCCAGAAGCAAAGGCAAACTGAAAAGGAAAATATTTGCCTTCTCCTTACCTGCACCTGGCCCTCTCCATCCCCAATCCCAGTGCCAAGACCAAACCCCAAGTAGCCAGCACTAATTGAAAAGCAGGCAACTTCAACTAAACCTTCCGTGTTACCCCACCATCTCTCCACTTCCTCTCCATCCTGGCCCACTTCAACAAACACTGGGAAATAATAAGCAAACAGACGCGAACGACAAACCCTGCCCCATTTCTCTTCCAATTCACCTCAGACACCTTCTTCTCAGAAGAAATACACAAACTGTAGCATGTCAGTTTCAAAACTCTCAGGCTTTGTCTGAACTAATTCTAATTAGTCACAATTCTAATCAGACAACCTGAGTTCTCAGAGTCTTACATACATACCCTCCTCCTTCACCTCCAATCCTTTGGTTGAGTCCACTACTCTATGACTCCCGTTCTCCCCTGGAGCTGGGTGTGTCTTGGTATTACCCTAAGTCTCTATAACAAAGCTGGTGCACAGAGCTTGTTCAGTAAATAGAACCGCATGCCAAACTGCAGAAGCAGGGAGGCACTGTCAGAGCCCCCTTGGGAAGCACCATTTGGATCCTATCACTGCAGTGATAAAAGGTGCATTGCCCTGCAAGAAAGAGGGACTGCAGGCGGTGAAGGGAAAGTAGAATTGTTCATGGTGATGACTATCTGGAGAGAAATCTTGAAAATGAGAGTGAGGGTAGGGAAGGGGGTAAGCTTTTGTGTATACACATTGCCAAAAATGTTTTTTCCCTTTGAGTACCTACTAAGATGTAGGCACTCTCTAGTACTTGAGGTACAAATATCCCTATGTTCAAACACATGCCTTTAAAATGTTCGCATTAGGGAGGTCAAGATGAACACTAACATATTCAACATGCTAGGAGCTGTGGATGTATCTCAGCAGTAAAATGCTTGCCTAGCATGCATGAAGCCTTGGATTCTACCCCCCAAAAACAACAGCAACAATACACACACACACACACACACACACACACACACACAGAGAGAGAGAGAGAGAGAGAGAGAGAGAGAGAGAGAGAGAGAGAGAGAGAGAGAGAGAGCTAAATGCAGAAGCGGGACTATGGAGAAAGTATTAAGGGATCAGTGTTAAGAACTCACAAGGGGATTTGTTACAGTGCTTGGAGTGGATGGAAGTGGGAAAGAGGAGCCAGCTCACTTTAGAGAATACAATGAAGGGTGGAAGTTGACTTGGGTATGGTGGCACACGTGCCTTTAATTCTAGCACTCAGGAGGCTGAGGCAGGAGAATAGAGAAAAAACAGAGCCCAACATGGTGGCATATGCCTGTAATCTCAGCACTCAGGAGGCTGAGGTAGGAGGATTGCTCCAAATTTGAAGTCAGTCTGGGCTACCTAGTGATACCTAGATCAAAGGAAACAAAATAAATTGAAATCTGTCCAAGTTACAGAGGATGGCACAGACAATGACAGAGAGGAGCTGTAATGAGTTTGGAGATGAGGGCTTCATTTCTCCTGATGACTGGGGCCTGCCTTGATGTGCAAAGAAGAAAAATGGAGAGACACTGTTGGAAAAGTGACACCCACCGGTCCAGATCAAGGCCATCACTAGTGTCTAGGCCAAGGTGTACGGATTTTATTCTGACATCTAAAGAAGTATCCTGAAGGATTTTTAAAATTTTTCTCGTTTTAAAATTTTCATTCATTTTTTGTAGACAATATCTCACTCTGTAGCCCAGGATAGCTTGGAATTCACTATGCAAGAACTAAGAACTCATGTCAATTCTCCTGCATCAGCCTTCCAAGTGCTGGCATCATAGGAGTATGCCACCATTCTGGGCTTGGTTTGGTTTTGGAGACAAGGTATCAATATGCAAGCCAGGCTGTGATTCCAAGCATGAGCCACCATGCCCAGTGCCCGCAGGATTTTTCACAGGAGAATGACTATTTTGTTTTATTTAAAGACCAACAAACTTAGCAATGAAGGGGAAGAATGACTGGAGGGCAAGACTAGCTACCAACTGAATGCCAGCTACAACACTGGCCCAGGTGAAAAGTGACGAATGTAACACTTGAATGGATACAAAAAGACTTGGGATACAATGTAGATGGATTTCTACAATGTCATCAGTTTTCTCCGAGTATCTTCTGGCTCATGCCTGATCTGAACACTGAACTTACAAAATAGACCTTTGCCAGAGATTCAGGCTTCTACAGTTAAGTCTCTCTGTTTTTGTTTCACAATAACTATTGTCAAATATTTCACACAGCTAGTGAGGAAGGAAAGGGAGAAAGAAAGCCAAAATCAAGCTAGGCATGCTGGTGCATACTGTTAATCTCAGCAACTGAGAGGCAAAGGCAGGTTGATCTCTGTAAGTTCAAAGCCAGCCTGGTCTACATAAAGAGTTTCAAGACAGCCAGGGCAACATAGAGGGACCTTGTCTAAAAGGAGAGGAGCAAACAAAATCATGGGGAAAACAATTAATCATTAAAATGAATGTGCTGCTTTTGAGCATTTGGGGATTTTGGGTTTTAAAAGTGTCTTGCATTGCCTAACATGGCTCTTACAGGTTATGCTGCTACTATTTTACCCCAAAACATTTCTACAGAGTCTTAGCCATAATAGAGGACCCTCTTAAAAAATCTCCTTTAGTCAGGCAGTGGTAGCACAAGTCTTTAATCCCAGCACTTGGGAGGCAGAGGCAGGTGGGGCAGAGGCAGGTGGATCTCCAAGTTTAAGACCAGCCTGGTCTACAGATCTAGTTCCAAGACAGCCAGGACTTTACAGAGAAACCCTGTATTGAAACCTGCCCCCCCCCCAAAAAAAAGAGTTGCTCCTGTAATATCCTAATTAAAATTCTAATTGATGTCTGTTACATGTATCATTTTTTTAAAACCTTAGGTTTACTTCCTCAGTCTATAGGCCGGAATTCTTCCTCTTTCTGGCTCATATTGACAAAGGCATGTAGACACCAATCAGCAAAAGTAGCTACACAATGTGAAAAAGCAATATCCAAGAGAATCACTCACTTTTTCAATTTACTACTTTAGGGTGTAGGATATTTCTTTGAAAAATTATCTCTTCTTATTTATAACATACTTCTGACTACTATTTAGGCACATGTTTCAACTATTTCTAGAAAGATGATTCTGTATTATGTTAAAAATAATGTCCTTTAAATAAAAATAATTTTAATAAAGTGGCTTCAAATATGAAATTATTTTGAATACTTTTACTGGAGAGAGCTCAGGCTAATGGCTTACTTTCTTCTGACAAGTCTGCCTCTCCCTGTCACAGAATAAATGGAAATTATGATTCATAACAAAACAAAACATACAAGACAGCAGAATCTCAGGCAAGACCATTAAGAACTATGCCACAAAACCCCTCACAATATTTTTAAAGCCCTGTACTATATTCATCTTCTAAGGATACACTGGAAATTATAACATACTAAACAAGGGTATCCTAGCATGTACACTGAAAATATACTGCATATATATGTATATGTATATGTATATATATATATATATATAGAGAGAGAGAGAGAGAGAGAGAGAATGTTAATACTTGTAACACAATATATAAACATGTTTACAAAGCAACACTAACCCAGGTTTAACACACAGTATTTGCATTTTTTATGTGGTCCCTAAGTCAAGCTTAATTCCACCCATACCCAGAGTGCTGCAAGGGACAGGTATGACTGATAGTAAAAGAGTAGACAGCGATGTGCCAAGAGGTACACAGTGCAAAGCTACTAAGTCTTTGGTGAAATACTATATTTACATACTCAACAGTATACATTAGCGAAAAATTCCTGTTGCACTAACTCCTCCCAAGATTATATTTACATACTCAACAGCATACATGAGTGAAAAATTCCTGTTGCACTAACTCCTCCCAAGATTATATTTACATACTCAACAGCATACATGAGTGAAAAATTCCTGTTGCACTAACTCCTCCCAAGATTATATTTACATACTCCTCAACAACATACATGAGTGAAAAATTCCTGTTGCAGTAACTCCTCCCAAGATTTATTGTCAAAGCTTGTAAGTGGATATACTGGGAAGAGTTGCATGCCTGTTAAAAAGAAATCTCCCAAGCAAATGCACAACTCAGGCCTGTTACAGTTGCAAGAGCAGAGGACCTACTAGGAGAACAAATTCATTTGGAAGCATTTGGCGCTGGACATAGTCCAGATTTGAGAAGTAAACTATTACACTGTTTCTGCAGCCTCAGAGAAAGTGAAAATGACACTGACTTTATTTATTCTGCAGAACAATTGGCTACCAATAAAATGCTGCCAACCCTTCACTTTGCTGGAAGGACCTGGGCCCCTTCACTGCAAACAGTGAAGTTTCAAGTAGGAACCGAGGTGCCTGCTGACAACGCAGGATCTGTTGGATAGCATGTGTGAGAGAGAGCGGACCTACAAGGTGCCCAGCCATAGCAAGTGAAAATCTATCCTGAATTTTATGAAAAATATCACCAGATGCTCCAAAATTTCCAAGCTACAAGCCCAAAAAGCAAAAGAACGAAGTTATTACAGGCAGAGGAGAGAATTGGGCTAGGCAGAAGGTAATATCCAAAAGATGAGCTACTTGGCTGAACCCCACTTCATGACCTGTGGCTTACACAGGAGCAATGGGATCAAGTGAACACGGACTGAAACTCTTTCTCATCTCAGGGCCACCAGGAAGCAAAACAAACAGAGTAAGAGACCAGAGTGCCACATTCTGTCTCAGGTATGCCCAGTGACCTAAAGGGTTCTACCACCTTCCCTCTGTGATTGGTACCATATATATATATATATATATATATATATCCCTCATGGATAGGGGGACACCAATTTGTTTTCTCTTATGTTTTCATGAGAAATTGTCACAATGCCTAATATAAGCAAATATTTAGTGAAGGTACTTCAAATATAATGAGTAATTTATTATCTCATATAAAAAAAAAGGTAGACTGCTTCTTGTTTAAGGGGTTAGATGTAAAGCGGTAGGATAAATAGAGCTAAAATGGAAAAAAAGAGCTAAAATGAAATTTAAACTGAAATAACATTGAACATTTTCTCCTGTTCCACACAAATATTGGGTGCTTCGTAAACAAGTAGCTAAGACACACAGCCATTAAAAAGTACGTGGCAACTCAGGGTAATTCACTGAACGAAGTCAGTAGGAAGGCACAGTATAACTAAGCACACTCGCTGGGAATGCAGCGCAGTGGCAGGACACTTGCCCAGCACTCAGGAGGGCTTGAGTTGTATCCCAGCACTGAAAAAAATAGTAGGAGCCACGGGATTCCAATGGTGGATTTAAAGATGGAATCATGGCTGTTAAAGTGGGCAGAACATTTGATTCCTTCCAAGGAAAAAGATTTTGCAAATTGTCATTTAATTCTTTTCCTTTCTTCTCTTTCTTTCTTTTCTTTTTTTCTTTTCTTTTCTTTTTCTTTTTCTTTTTCTTTTTTTTTGAGAAAGTGTCTCACTATATAACCCTGGCTGGCCTAGAACTTCCTGTGTAGATCAGGCTTGCCTAAAACTCATAGAGATCGGTCTCCCTCTACCTTCTGGAGTTCTAGGATTAAAGGCATACAATACTATGACTGGCTGTCATGTAATTCTGATAACTCAAAAAACTATTTTAGGAACTGTTATCAGTCCTCACAAAACGCTCAGTAAGTTGTACCTTTATAGAAAAAGATACATACACTGTTTTTGTATGTAGTCTTCCACTGCTACAAATTACTGTGTATATCTCCAAATAGCCATACTACAAACGGTAGGCTCTTACTGTTGTTATTAATAGTCAAAAGATGTAAACATTTGGACTCTGGATCTTACTTGATTTTTCTATGGTGAGGATAGAATGTTTACAAGGCTTCATATTTGTAAGTGCTCCATCACTAAAAGTTAGGTCTCCAGCCCCATACTTGCAATTATGTTAGCCCAGGCTGGCCCGGAAAACTGCCATTTTCTAAAAACATATGACATTTTGCAAGATGTCTAGTAGCTCGATTGGGGGTGGTGGTGGATAAATAAAAATTGAAAACAAAGTAATGAAACCAGAATAATGTTAGGAGGAGCCTGCAAATTAAAACTTTTAATCAAAGCTGAGACTTACCAAATAAGTCTCTTCACTTTCATTATGTCTGAAAGAACACCCTGGCTAACTTAATCACTTTGAGAGGTATCTTTCATCAAAACAATTCGCTAAACCAAGGCTTACAACACATCCAGACTGAACCTCCTGTTAATTTACTAAGATGATTTAGACCGGGGGTGGAGGGGGAGTGGGAGAGATGGACACACTCGCTAGTAAAAGACATGGGGGATAATGGTAACAACCTTCTAAAATTTCAAAATACAAGCACGATCCCTATGCAGGATGATTTAACAGTTTGAGTTCCTCTTATCAAGCTACTGCAGGCAAACCAGTTCTTTATCTCTTCACCATGGGAACACAAAAAAACTACCCCACGGAGGCTAAGGGTCAGATCCTGAGAATCAAATCATCGAATTTGACTAGTGCATCTGCTCTGAGTCCAATCGTGCCCTTGGCAAATCCCTATGCAACTAAGAGCAAACCTAATTTCGGATGCAAATAGGTAGGCTAGCTCCCTAAAAACCTCTAGCCCCTGTTAAACCAGTTCCCTAAGAATATTCTGCGCAGGCACCCCCCCCCCCCCCAACCGCCCCACACACACATTCAGTGGTTGCTTTGCAGGAATTTACAATGAAACAGCAACAGTCACTAAGGTAACTGAGAGCCAGGCTCAATCTGACTGAGCGCGCAGCAGAAAGGAGCGTTCAGGGTCTGGGAGCTGGGAGCAGCATAGGCGAACCATTTCCAAACGGGTGGGGGCATGGGGGAGGGCGGGGGTAGGGGTGTGGGGGAGGGCGGGGTCCAGGGGCTCCAATGCAAAGGAGCAGCTCCCGGAGGCCAGCTCCAGTGCGTCCCTGCGCTGGGCAGGAAGAGGAGGGGAAGATGTGGTGGAGGAGAAGAGGACGGGAGCAGGAGGAGGGAGAGGAAGCCCTTGCAGGGCGGGCCGAGGGAAGGAAGGAGGGTCCAGAGGAGGAGCCCGGGCGGCAGGAAAGCCCGCGCTGGGCTAGCAGCACGTTAGGGCGGAGTCCCAGGCGAAGGGGCCGCAGCCTCACCAAGGGCCTTGAGCCCTCCTTCCTCAGCCTCCTCCCCTCCCTCCTTTCCATCTCAGCAGCGCCCTCACCCTGCCTCCGGCTGCCTCATACAAAAGCAAAATGTCCGCCATCTTCCGAGGTGATTGCAGCCGTCGCGCTGCAAGCTTAGCCCTCCCGTGACTTTTCTACACCGGCTGCCCCTTCTCGGGTCCCTCTCTGCGACCCCCGGCCGCCGCTGACCTCCCCGCTCCACCTGGCCTTCGGCGCCCCGCACCCAAGCCCGTCCCGCAGGGCGACGCAGGCTCGCCACGGGCGGAGGCAAAGGGGATCAGCGGCTCGGGCTGGCGGACGCGCTCGCTCTTCCCGCCCGCCCGCTGCTGCTCCCCGGCTGGCCCGTTTACCTTGATGCAGTACGGAGGCTCATCGTAGGTGACCAGCATGTACCTGTCTCCGCGGCTGGCCGGGTCCCGGGCTCGCAGCTGCGGGGCGAGGGTGACGGAGGGATCGCGTAGGAAACGAGGGGAAGCGATACAAACGTTACAGAAGCACCTCAGTCCAACCGCCCCCATCCCGCAGGAGCAACCCCCATCTCTCCCCTCCCCTCCTTTTACCTTCAAGAATAACTCCACAGCGCCTTTGGCAATGTCCAAATAGGAGGTGCCCAGGTCAGTGCGCTGGTTCATGGAGGCGGACGTATCTATGAGGAACAGCAGGATGGGCATCTTCCACTACACCTTTGGTTCTGGTCCCCACTCTCCCGGCCCCTTTGCCCTCGCTGCCACGTATGGCTACCCAAACCCTGAACTCTCACAGAGCCAGGGAGCAAGAGGAAGAGGGGGAGATGGAATGGGATAGATGGGATCGCTCCTGGCCTCCTCTTTCTGCAGCCCCAACTCCTCTCCCTTCAAGAGAACTTGAAAGTGTGAGTGTGTGTAGGTCTCGGGGCCGTCCCTCTTCCCCTCTTCTGCCACCACTACTGCCTGCTGCCGCTGCCGCTGCCGCTGCCAGGACTACTGCCTAAGCATCCGTCCGCGCTCACTAGAGCGCTCGCCCCAGACTGAGAGCCCTCTCTGTTCACTGACACAACTTCTGTCTGCTCACCTACCATCAGCACCATGTGACCAGAACCCACGCCATTGGCTGCCAATTATGTTTAATTTGCATATTCATTAGATGACAGGGTAAGGGGAGGGACTTGGGTCAAGCCTAAGAGTTGAAGTTTGAACCCTTGCTGGAGGTAAGGGGCTAGAGAGTAAAGAACCCTCTTTAAGCTCAGATTCTCCTTTAAAGGATTGGGAAGCCCTTAGGGTAATTTGTTTGGTCGTTTGGATAGATTTTCTTTTGTGCTTCAAAGACAGTGATTCGAAAGGAAGAGAAAATTGAGCAACAGTTGTACAAAACAGATGTTTAGGCAGGCTGCACAGAAAACATTGTGCTAACTACAATTAATCAATCCTGCCAGTGGCTAAGACCAAAACATTTCAGTAGCAGCAAACTTCTTTCCTGGCCATACTTGCTCGAATTCTTTTAGCTTAGTCCCTCTTCCTGATCAGTGTTTATGTGTCGTTATCTCGGTTGTATTCGGCATGTAGCTACTTAAAAAGGATACTAGCACTGAAACAGTTCCCCTAAGCTATCTTTTTGCAAAGACAGGCTTTCTCAAGCTTTGAAACACTGGCCAACCTGTGATACTTCAACCACTGTTGTGACCACTTTTTTTTTTTTTTTTTTTTGGACAGGGTTTCTCTGTGTAGCCTTGCGCCTTTCCTGGATCTCGCTCTGTAGACCAGGCTGGCCTCGAACTCACAGAGATCCGCCTGGCTCTGCCTCCCGAGTGCTGGGATTAAAGGCATGCGCCACCACCGCCGGGCCCATTATTTTTAATATAGACGATTTGTGGGTAGGGCTGAAGCACATTAGTAGAATGCTTGCCTAGAACATGTGATGCCCTGGGTTTGATTCCCAGCACCGATGCTGATGATGATGCAGAGGATTTCTAGCAATGTGCTATGTACAAGTTGGAATCTAGGGGTTCAATGAGTGTACAATTTTAATGATAAGACCACATACTTATCTGCAAATGTTTTCTATATTGCTGTAGCCATCCTATGTATATGTTCTCTCTCTATCTACATATATATACACATATATATGTATATATATTATGTTTTCTGAGAAATAAGATTTCAGAACTGATTCCAAGATAGTTTATGAACCACAGACAAAAAGTAATGCAAGTAAAAACACTGTGGGAGCAATTGTCCATGGTCTAGAAGTTCAGGTTTCATGGGCAAAGAGCAAGGTGTAAAGGAGGGGATCCGGGGGAGAAGGAATGGTGTGAACAAAAGCCAACCGGAGACCATACTATGCCTGACACATTTCAGGCCGATGGGTTGGAATATAGAGAATTACTGGGTGAATAAGGGTGGAAAGACACGAAAAGCCCCCGTTTTCATTCTCTTTTAAGTATTATTGGAAAGGGCTCTGGAGACATGGCTCATTGGATGGGAGTGCTTACTGCTCTTTGCAGAGGACCTGAGTTTGGTTCCCAGAACACACATGGAGTGACTCACAACTACCTGTAAGTCTAGGTCTGGGGAATCCCACACCTTTTTCTGGCCTCCACTGGCACCACACACATGTGCACACACACACACACACACACACACACACACACACACACACACACCACATTCATGTAATTGAAAATAAAAATAAATCATTAAGTATTAATGAAGAAAGACAGCATCTACATGGGCTAGTGTGCAAATAAAAGTTTATGACCAGTGGATGCCTGTGTGCTAGTTTTTGTATTGTTGTGTAGTAAATTATCACAAATTCAGCAGCTTAACACATACTTAAGTGTTATCTCATGGGCTGATTTAGCTGGATTTCCTGCTCCATCTCATAGAGCTGTGGTCAGGGTATTGGCCAGGCCACATTTCATCTGGGAGCTCAACCGGGAAAGAATCGGCTTGGTAAAGCTCAAGAAGGCTGTTGGCAGAATTCATTAGGACTGTATGTATAGAGGCTGAAGGCCACCCACAGATCTGCCTGCTGCTAATGTTCCCTGCCACACAGTCCTCTCCATCACCTGTTTACAACGCAGCTGCTTCTTCGGGGCCAGCAGGGAAAGCTCTCTCTCCAATCTGCTGACATAGAACCTTATACAATGTAACATAATCATGACAGTGACATCCATTACCATTACCACTGACTAGAAGCAAGTCAGGGGTCCCACCCACACTTAAGGGAAAGTGATTAAACAGCAGGGTACAGATCCTGGGGCCCACCTGAGAATTCTGCACAACTTTAGGGAAAGAGGGAGCATGACCTAGAAACCAGCTTTGCATAATTTATAATTTTCATTAAAGTCAATTTATAAATAATAATAATAGTAATAAATATGTCACTCTCATCCAACCGAATGAATACATTGGGTTGATTTATCATCTTCTGTTTGAATTACAGTACTACTCACAAGGAGTTCACGTTTTATTATGACATTGTTGATTCATTGGTAATAGGACTGTTGAGGTATAATGTGCACTGGTTCACAAATGGTTTTTTTTTTTTGGTTTTTCGAGACAAGGTTTCACTGTGTAGCTTTGGCGCCTTTCCTGGAACTCGCTTTGGAGACCAGGCTGGCCTCGAACTCACAGAGATCCACCTGCCTCTGCCTCCTGAGTGCTGGGATTAAAGGCGCCACCACTGCCCAGCCACAAATGGTATTTTAAGATGACTTTTGAAAATTTCCTTTAGGGGCTGGAGAGATGACTCAGGGGTAAGAGCTTCTGCTGCTCTTGCAGAGGACCTGAGTTCAGGTTCTAGCACTCATATCAGGCCTATAACCATCTGGAACTCCAGCTCCTGGGATCTGATGGCTGCACTCATATGCGCATACCCACATGTAGAAACACATACATACAGGGAATTCAAAATAAAAAATAAGTCTTAAAAGATCTCAGCCGGGCGGTGGTGGCGCACGCCTTTAATCCCAGCACTCGGGAGGCAGAGGCAGGCAGATCTCTGTGAGTTTGAGGCCAGCCTGGTCTACAGAGCAAGATCTAGGACAGGCACCAAAACTACACAGAGAAACCCTTCTCGAAAAACCAAAAACAACAACAACAAAAAAAAAACAACAAAAAAACAAAAAAAACCTCTTATACTTTTCTCCCAGATTTTTCTCCCAAGGTAAACACTGCAGGAAGTTTCAAAGGTAACTTGCCAACATTAGCAAAGCACAAATAGCTTCAGTCACACAATTCTCCAGCAGTTGAGGACATGCAGGTCCTGCAGGGTAGAGAGTCTTCCCTGGCAAGCAAACTCCTTATAATGCACTTGTTCTCCTTCAAACAAAGCATGTTAAATGTTAATCATTCTTTTTGGCATAAGCTCGAGTTTAACTGCAGTGATGTAAACCTAAAAATCTGAAAACTGTCCACATCTCATTATAAAATGCAGAAGTGGCAATATACAAAAAGTAGCAACTTAGTGGATTTATAAACTTACTCAGATTAAGTCAAAACCCCAACTGACTTTTTCAGTAAGAGCTCTATTAAGGTATACTCTGTAGACCTCTACGCCACACATTAATACTAAGACCGAGAGGTCTTTCTGTATCTTTCTCTGCTACACGCCATCCACTCCTGCGCTGCAGTTTAAGTGCCTTGAATCGACTTGTCCCTCCAACTCGAGTGTAAACTTTTTGAGAACAATCAAAGCCTATGACTGATGCCTCGTGCAAAGTACTTGCCCAATAAACACTTGTTAAAAGAACTTATCAAATTCATCCTGGTTTTCATTCTTTCATTGTCTTCTCAAGTGCTTGGGCATTATGTTGCATATCCTTTCCTAGGGCTACCCAGCCCTGGATCATTGTCCCTCCCCACCATCCTCCACCTGAGGAAGGTGTCCTTACAGCTCTAGGACCTTTAGGATTAGGGCCCCGGTAGGCCTCTACAGATGAAGCCCTTCAATTGTCACCTTGGCAGCTTGCCTTATGTTCCTTACATAGTTGTTTGGAGGAGTCAACAGGACACTGTTTATCTCCCTCTGTCAAATCTTTCCTACTATTCCCCAATTTGAGGTTTGTTTTTCATTATGTCTCTGTGAACTGTGTTGTCCACCCGATCTTTTCAGTCTTCTCACGTTCTTTGAACTTGGGAGATCTTGAAAATCATTTCCTCTTTCCTCACATCTCCATTCATTATCTGCTTTTTCTTCATTAATAGGCCCTAAATTATTTTCCTCCCTCCCCATCATAGTTCCTCATTCCAGACCTTTCTTGCTCATGTTGGGTGCCACCAGATGCTTCCTAGGAAGGAATTCCTAACTTAACACTGCTCATTCCCTCTACCCAAATGCCAGCCTTATGCCACACTTACATTTTATGTGCTGGGCCACAGTGTGCTTGCTGCTGCAGAGAATTGGCTGCTTTGTTCCAGTATAAGCCTATTTCACTTCTCACTTTCCAAAGAGTCAATCCTCTTGAAATTAAGCATGCCCTAGTCATCACATCTTAAGAAGATCTGACTGCATGATTCCTAAGTCTGCTTTTCATGGCTCAGAGAGGACTAAAGTCTCCCTGAATGCTTCCTCCATACCCTCACATTCCTTAAGCACATACTGTCTGATTTCTTTCTCCAGCACTCCATGGAAACTGCTTAGATGTCCTTTCTCAGTGGCCCATTTCTGAACAAGTCCAATGGTCTGTCCTACATTCTCCCATTGGTGGCATTACTATTTGCCATTTGTCTTCCTGAGCTCCCTCACCCTACCCACCTGCCTTATGAACATATTTTTGGGTGTAGTAGTAAGTGAACATAGTAGTGAATGCTAGGGCAGTACTAAACTGTTGAGATATATCCTGGTCCATCACCTTCCATTTCTTCTGGAGTCATCCTATGCTATGGACTAAGATTTTTTTTTCACCATGGCTGGCATGTAAACATAATCTGTCTCACTTATTCTGTCCTACATCTTTTCTTCCTACTGCCTCCACACAGAACTGTGTTATTTCTACAATCTCTATTCACTTGGTCATTCTTTCCTTGTTGTATTTAAAATTTCTTGGATGGACTTTCTATATGAAAAGCAATGGAGGAACTGAAGCTATAAGAGCTTGGATTTTTGTATTATTCCAACTTTGCAATAAGCCAGCATGTGACTTTGGGCACGTTGTTTGACCTTGCTCTGTTCCAGCTTCATCATCTATATAATGCTAATAATAATAGTACCTCATATGAGTATTAAGAAAATTGTATGAATTAATATTTATAAAAGGTTTTATAGCTGGATCTAATGGCTCAGGTCTGTAATCCCAGCTACTTGGGAGTCTGAGGCAGATGATCACAAGTACAAGGCCTTGTAGGTCTACAGAAAGAGTTTAAGGCCTGCCTGGGTGACTTAATGAGAGCCTTTTTCAAAACTAGGTAAACACAAAATGTGCTGGGAATATAGTTCAGTAATCAAGAACTACCATGCAGTAGGCACTGGGTTCTATTGCCAGTGCTGGAAAAATAAGAAAAAGTTTATGCTATGTACAGATTCAATAAAAGCAAGACTAGCTATAGCCCATGTCCGTATAAAGCTTACATTCTAGTGGAGGAGTGAGCAAACGTGTAGATGCACTATTATGGGAAGTGCTCTAAGAACAGAAGCGCCCAGGAGTGGGAGCAGAGGTTTCCCGAGGAATCTGACTTTGAAGCTGCCAATGACATGAGCAGAGACTGTGAAGGAAGGCTGCTAGAGGCAGAGGAGGGAAGGACGGACTTCTAGGTAGAAAACAGTAAGAGGACTAAGATGGAGAGAGAGGTTCAAATAGACCCCTCTGAAAACATGAAAGTTCTGTATGGCTGCAGAGTAGAGGAGCCTGGGTTGAGGGAGCAGGACAGGGAGAAAGGAGGTAGAAAGAAACTTGGAAAAATGAGCAGGACCTAGGTGAGGTAGGGCCTAGCTGGCTCAGTTGGGAGTTGACTGCTGTCCTGGAGGCATGAAGGAACTACTGAAGAAGGATCAATGGATTGTGGTTTGGTAATATCATTATATTTGCAGCATGGTGAATAAGCTGTATGGGAGCAGAAGACTTGAGCAGTCTACTTCTGTAATGTAGGTGCAATACATTTGTGACTAAGGATTAGAAAGAAGTGAGTGCGTGTCAGGCACATTGGAGCAGAGGCATATAAAGTCTTAACTTTGGACTGAACATGGCTGCTAGAAAAAAACCTGGAATGAAGGACAACCAGTATTTTGACTTGAGCAACAGGAAAAAGAAAATGGGCTAAAGTGGGGAATAGGGTAATAAATGTGTAGGAGAATAGCTTTATTCAACAAATGTTTATTTAGCAGCATCTATGTGCCCAGCATTGGGGTATTTATTTATCCATTCATTTATTTTATGTGAATGGCTGTTTGCCTGCATGTATGTTTGCACCATGTGAGTGCCCGGAGCCCAAGGAGGCAAGAAGAGGCCATTGGATCCCCCAGGAAATGGAATGACAGACAGCTGTAAGCCGTCATGTAGGTGCTGAGAATTGGAACTAGGTCCTCTGAAAGAGCAGTTAATGCTCTTAACCACTGAGCAATCTCTCCAGGGCCCCCTCCCCTGGATTGTTTTACAAGGTAGATACACATCAGCTGATAAGACAGGTCAAAGTTCCTGCCTTTGGGGCCAGGCAAACAAGGAGATGTTTAGTTTATTAGATGGAGCTAAAACTATAGGAAAAGTTGAGTGAGGTAGAGAGGGTCAGTCTGTGTAATGGGGCAAGGTCAGTTTGAGTCATCTGTTGGCCATTTAAGTAGAAATAATCAGGAAACAAGTTAGAAGTGTAGAGTAAAACTGAACTGCCCAGAGGGTTCAAATTGATGGGAAGTACTTCATTCCCTAAACATAAGCAAGACAAGGCACTTGCCCTCTGTGTGTTTAGCTCAGTTCCATAGTCCTGTGAGATAAGGCCTGTTCTTCCTCTTAGGTAAAGGTGCTGAGACTTGAGGCCCTAAGCTGATTAGCTAGCTGCCTCACTCAGAAGCCAAGCGTCCCTTCTCTTTAATAACAGCAATAGGACAAATCGCTGAGAGAGTGAAGATACATCCGCAGAGGCTCAACACAGGAGTCCAGGAAAGCCAGAGTAGCAGGCCACCCGGAGCTGTGCGCCACTGTGGGACCTGGCTTTGTGAGGATTTGCCTATAGATACATGGCCATCTACTTGTTCTCCTAGGACCCTCTTTTCTGAAACTTGATGGGAAGAGGGCTGGTGATGGTGATGGGAAACCCAGAAATTGGAAGTAAGATCCAGGCATTTGCTGAGCAAGGGCATTTAAGAGCCCATGACAAGGCCTAGCATAATCCTTTTTTAGCTGCTCCCTTCTGCCTGGGGCCCAGGCATGGCAAGCTGTATGGACATTTATAGACCTGATTGCTCTAAGACGTGGCATAGGCTAAAAATAAAAATAGCTGGTGATGAAACTTGGCCCAGTACAGTCCCGACACAAGCTTCCCAGCGGGTTCTGCCACTTGGGTAACTTCCTGTCACATGTACGGTGTAGGAGCCTCTGGGCAAAACCCTTGAAATCTCCATCTTGCCTCTTCCTTCCTGCTGTGATATTCTCCTTCTAGCTCATACCTGGAGGCAGGAGCAGCATGACCCCTGTAGTCTGCAGTGGCAGAAACACAGAGGCAAAAGAATCCTACTCTGTGGGTGGTGGAACCAGGGTACACCTGACAGTCTAAGCACTGTGGTCGGGAGGCCTATCACAGGCAGACAGCCTCAGCCTTTTCTGTTCCCAGAAACCCAGAACTTCCTTTCAGCTCTTTCTTTCCCCACATGCACAAGGCTATCAAATCCTGCCAGATGTTTGCCTTTTAGATATTTTTCAAATTCATCTCGTTTCTGTCACACACACCCCCCCACCCCATGCTTTAGTCAGCCTCTGTTGTATGACATTTCCTGGGGAGATAGGAACCAAAAATCTACTCACCCCAGATAAGGTTCTGACAACAGACCAAAGAAATGAGCCCACCCAAGTCTTGGTGAACAAGTGGCTTTATCAGGTTACTTACAGAAGTATGAGTGAGGAGTTACTTAAAGGAACATACGACACCGAGAGGCCACCCCAGCATGGGCGACCACCTGAGCAATCTGCATCCTTGGCGTGTCCAGTGTTGGGTAGCAATATACTCAGCACAAAACATTCCCTCCTAGGGAGAGTTGGGAGACCGCAGAGAGGCTGATGAGATTTGGGAACTATACGTTTTTGAGATTCACAAAGCATCCCGCCCCAAAGTTTTACAAGTAGCCATGCTTGCTTGGAGAGGAAGCTCTTGTGTCCTCTGATTTCTGAGCAGCTGATCTCTGAGCAGCTGAGTGGCATGCAAGTCATGAAGAGAGCTCTAAGAATGTCACTCATGCTGGAGTGGGCTTTTTTGGTGATGCAGCTGCCTTTGTGTGCCTCCTCCTGTAAGGAACCCCATGAATTCACTGGCTCACTACGTTCGATTTGCATGGGGTTGTTTCTTTGCTCCATCATTGGTACCCTGTCGGTAAATACGGATTTTTTTCACATCTCCCCCGTAAGAAAAACGTACAAGAGCTTTGCTTTGTTTTGACACAATGCGTGAGAGAAGCCCACTTCAAGTAGGAAACATTCATTCATGTGGTTATGGTTACAGAAGCGTCAGTCTGGGGTGACTGATCCACTTGGTTTGAAGTCTGAGGAGGCAGTACGTGATGGTGGAGGATGGAGCAAAGGCAAGGCTCATTTCATGGTGGACAGGAAGCACTCGGGGGTGGGGTGGGGTGTTATAACCAAGTCCTTCCCCTAAGGCTAACTAAGCTATGAATTCATAGATGAATTAATTCATTCACGACGTGACCACCTTCCAGAGGCCCCACGTCTGAACACTGCTATTTAGCCCACGGTGCTGACAAACCTTTGCTTTTCTCTTTAACTTCTGGGAAAAAAAAAATCACTGGTGTGAAAAGTTCTTAACCAACTGTTACACCAAACCATTTCCACTAATCAGAGAAGAAACACTTTGCTTCTTCTTATCACTCTTTTCTCTTCCTTATGGCTGCTCCTAAAAATCAAGAGCTCTGAACCCCTGCTGTGTTTAAGTACATGTCATGTGCTTTAAATGTTAACAAGAACAGACTTTCGACTTGGCTGTCCTTAGAAGTCAGTTTGTCCTTCTGTCTCAAATGCAGAGTCTTTCAGTTTTCCCTCTTGTCACTTGGAGATAGAAGTCTCTTGGCAGCAGAGCTTGTTGTCTTTACATGGCCACACAGGAACAGGAAGTCGCTTACTTGGTGTTCAGTTCATCAGAT
>CABHPR010115830.1:0-11261 GCA_902168415.1 Peromyscus melanophrys | reverse complement strand
CCCCCCCCCCCCCCCCCCCCCCCCCCCCCGCACACCCCCGCCCGCCCGCACGGAGCATACCGCCTGGCCCACGCGGGTCGTTGGGTTCACACTCTGGAGACGAAAACCTCCGGTTTCTTCGAAGCGGGCGGCAGAGGGCAGCCGGGTGCTAAGTCACAGGTGGGGCGCGCGCTCCGTGCGGGCGAGTGGGTGTGTGCGGGGTGCGCGCGGCGGGGCGGGAGCGCGGAGTCGGGAGGAGCCGCGAGCGCAGCGGAGGAAGAGGACGAGGAGGAGGAGGAGGAGGAGGTGGTGGCTGCCTCCCCGCGGGGCCGAGCTGTGCCCGAGGCAAGGAGCGGAGGCCGCTCGGAGCTGCCCTGGACAGGGACCAGCCACGGGGCTCAGGGCGCACGGACTGAGAGCTGCGGGGCCGGGTGAGTGGCCGCCACAGGCAGCGGGAGGAGCGGGAAGAGCGGGAGGGCGGCCCCGGCGCGGGGGAACAGGTGGCCGGGCCGGGCGCTTTGTGTCCCTTCCCTCCGCTGTCCCCGCTTCGTCCGGAGGCGGAGGCGGGAGCCCGGGAACCGCTGGCACGGGGCTGGGGCGCGGCGGTGTGGGGTGTGGGGGTCCCCCGGCCCGGGCTTAACAAAGGGCGCGTGGCCCCAGCCGGGGGAGGCCTCGGGATCGGGGCCGAGCCCCGGGGACCCCGATTTCCTGGAGGTTTGCCGTTTCATTCTTCTCCCCATTTCTTTTAGAGGTCTGCGGCTTGGTGCATGAGGGGCCCGCAGCAGCGCGGCGGCGGTGGGGATGGTTCGGGCCGTGGAGCCGGAGTGGCCTGGGCTCTGGTGAGGCGTGACAGTCTATCATGACTGTGTTCAGGCAGGAAAACGTGGACGACTACTATGACACCGGCGAGGAACTGGGCAGGTACCAAGAAGGGGTGCGGAAGCGCTCGGGGTGGGGGGCACTGCGCCGTAAACAGATTCTGCTTAAGCCAGGCGTGCCTCTGGCCCTTTTCAGAGATGTGCGGACGGTAGAGGAAGCCGTGCCTAACCCGCGAAGGCCAGGAACCAGGGATAAACTGCCTGATCCGAGGGCTGGAGAGGCAGTCCACAGTGCAGTTACTGCGCACAGAGTGTGCTCAGAATCCCTGGACAAGAACAGACTTCATTGTGTGCACTAACTCCTGTCAGCCTTCTCCCTTCTAAGACAATGAGGCACACGCTAAGACTCTTAACTGCCACTGGAGGGGCCGCCTATGTGTGATTTAAGCAGAGTACAAGTTATAATGGGCGTTTAAAATTTTAATACTCACCCCTTGTGCTGAATTTTCAGTGCAACACCGACCAGGATTGGTAGGTAGATGTGGAACTTGGCAGATGTTGGCCTTGGATTTTGAAACTTATTCCAACCAGGAATTTGACTTGGTGTCTTCGATGTCGTTTATGGCCGCTGTCTATATTCAGAGCCTACCAGCACACAGTGGGAGCTGTGATGCTGAGCAGAGTGTGTTAGTGTCTAGGTGCACAAAGAAGATTTCTCTGGCAGTATTTGATGACTGCTGGGTGACTTTCCATTAATCCACCGAGTTTATTGATCTCTGCTTTATGTGAGCAAATAGCTCTGTGTTCATACTATATTTAAAATTTGGCGTGTGGAATTTGTGTTTTGGCATTGTGACTAAAGCAGGTAAAAGGATTTATAAACAAACATAGTTGCAGTTACTCACACAGTGTGTGTATTGAAATTTGTATTTTTCCATATATACCCAGTGGCGTCATACCAAGCCTTTTTTTCTTCCGTGGAAAGGAAATTAAAAAACAAAAAAAGACCCACACCCTCTATTACCAGATAGGATTTTGAAAGATACCTAACTAAAGCTTTAAAATAATTCAGATAGCCCAGGAATGAAAAAGATCTTTTAAAAAGTTGTAGTACAGAGCGTTTATGTGTGTCAGTGTAGACTTGAGGCATCTATAGAGCCTGCGCTTAGGGAGAGAGAATACGATTATCTTAAATCTTAATGAGTGACTAAAAGGCAAGGTTCCAAAAGATCGTATTTCATGGATATGGTTAAGATTGAGGTTGAGAGTGTGCAGTTGAAATACGTGGCTTAACTGGAATTCAGCCACTCTCCTCCTGTGGTTCATAGAAAGATGAGTGTGTGGGATTTTCCCAGGGGGTTAGAAAATAAAAAGGGTGAAAAAAAATTGATCCCACTTTTGTAAGGTTGCCAGATTCTATAAATTATCTTGCAAAAAGAGATGGTAAAAATTAGGTGAGATGATTGTTTTACGAATAAAATATATTGACTTTGTTTCCCTTAAGGTCCTTTTATGGAATTATGTGTTAAGAGAAAGGGGGGGGGGGGCTTGCCTGGGGTTAGCAAATGGATTTCTGATCTTTCTTGCGTGGGTGTGATGACAAGGGAGCTTTGCTCATTTGTTACTAATGTTTCACTGTGATCTTTACTCTGTCTACATTTCTGTGTGTAGCTATTCTCTTCTCCATGCAATACTAATTGATGAGTTGTTTATTAAATAATTTGTGTGACCTAGGAATTTTGAAGAAGCGCTCTGGAGAAGTTGGGAGTTGGGGAATTTTAAGAAAGAAAATGTGCATACCCAGCTACTGTGATAGCTGCTCTCAAAGCACGTGGTTGGCTTTTTCTAAGGCTGTGCTTTTATGTCTGTCTTGGATATCATCACTTCTGCCAAAGAGGCTTTGATGTACGGTGTATAGGTAGAGATGTCTCTGGAAGACTGGGAGTGGAGTGGGGCTCAAGGGCAGAGAAATGGAAACACACAGGCAAGTGGACCGAATGGAGGGTGATCCATTGCTAATCTCTGAGCTGTCACCAGCCTTCAGAGTCTAAAACTTTAGTTTATCTATGAGCCTGTGTATCCGCCACATACGTGCCGGTGCCCATGGAGGCCAGAAGAGAGTATTGGATCCCCTGGAGCTGCAGTTACAGGCTATTATGAGCCACCTGGTGTGAGTGTTGAACTCATGTCCTCTAGAAGATCAGCAAGCACTCCACCACTGAGCTGTCTCTCTAGCCCCATCTAGGTTTGTTTAGTAATCCTTAAATACAGCTGTTCATCTGATAAATGGACCAAGAAAATTCTCATCTAGAAGAAAAAAGATGTGTTTTAGGGAAGTAAAGTACACTATTGTTGTTGTGGGTTTTTTACTCTTTGGGGGGCCCCCGCCACCCAGCTCCCAAATAAATCACATACAGAGGTTTTTCCTTAATCATGAATGCCCAGCTTTAGCTCTGGTAAGCTAAAGGGAGTCTTGGCTCTTCGCTAGTGCTCTGATCTCCTAGGCTTTTAACTCTGTATTTGGTTGTGTGTTTCTTATTCAATAAGACTGTTTAGAATTTTGTCTGCATTGCCTAAGACTGTAAAACTTCCTGTTGACTGCTAAGAACTTTAAAACTACCGTGTTTTTTGCAGGAGTGACAGATGAGACCCACCAATGGACAGAAAGCCTAGACCAAAACCCAATTTTGCAATTTGATGACCTCCCAGGTCATAACTGATAAGCCCAATGCTTATTTCATAAAAGTTGTGAAAATCAAGTCATTTAAGGTGTGGAAACAGTTTATAAGGCTTAAACAAGAACAGATAATCTTATCTGTAGAACTGACCACAACAGATAGGTGTCTGAGACAGGCTGATAGCTTGGTGGGCAACTTGGAAAGAGAAGGTGGCCACTGTGTGAAAAGGGTCTTGGTGGAGACCATGGCTGTGGTTGACCGTCTTTGGCCTCTTTGATTCAGGTTAATGTAGCCCTAGGCTGGAGCTCTGTCCTCCAAGCAGAGGCAGAGGGGACCATTGTCTTTAGGAGATTTTGGTGCCCTTCAGTGCTCACTTGAGGAGGCAGTCTAGCATTTCTCCCCTTCCCCTGGGAGGCTGAACAAAGTGCTCCTTCCATGGTGTGGTGCTCCCCAAGAGGAGTTCTGATGAGAGCACCTTTTCAGGGCTAGGTTGTTTTAATAGTGTACCCTGGCTTCTTCTCTCGGCTGGGGATTTGGGCAGCTGCTTGCTGGCTTGCCCACCACTGGCCCTAGTTATACTCTTGGCTATCACTGAGCTTGACCTGTGAGTTTCAGTGGTCTCCTCCACTGCTTTCCTGAGGGACTGACCATGTCTTCTGTCTCATTGTCTGTCTAACTTTACTCGGTCTGACTGAGACCCATTTCCTTAATAACTCTTTTATGATAATTTTAAAAAGAGTTATTTATTATTATTATTATTATTATTAGTGTGTGTATACAGTGTGTGTGTGTGTGTGTGTGTACAGTGTGTGTGCAGGTGTGCTCACCTGTGCACATGTGTAGAGTACAGAAGAGAGCATCAGGTTCCTTCCTCTGCCATTGCCCACCTATCCCTTTAAAGTAGGCTCTTTCCGTGGACTTGGGCTCACATTTTCTTAGGTAGGCTAGCAGCCAGCAGACCTCAACTATTCTCCTTCCTCCACTTTTCTCTTCAGAGCTGGAGTGGCAGGAGTATGTGGGATGCCTGGCTTGTATGAGTGCTGAGATTTGAACTCCTGGTTCCCTGGATTACACAGCAAGCACCCCTAAGCCCTGTGGCATCTCTGCAGCCACTCCATGGTTACAGGAGCCAGATGGATGACTTGTCTGCAGGCCCAGGTCCCCTGGGTTTTACAACACTGTTCATCTTGATCCTTGCAGCTTGCTTGGGAGTTCTTTCTAGGTGTGCTCTGTGGTCCAGTGTCACTGTGATCCTTTCTCTGCAGGATGTGCTGTGTGCTGAAGACACAAGGCCAGTATAAACATGAATGAACCAACTCCAAGCTACCAGGGCAGCTTAAGAGAGGTCTTAAGGTGTAACTGGTGGTTGCAGATGTGATGCTACTAATGCAGAGTGGACTTGCCTTGGTGCACTGCTTTGGACACCTTCATTTATAGGGTCATAGGTGAATAGAGGCAATGGCCTTGGATTTCTGACACATAGTCACTGCCTAATGTTCATTTAATAACCTTTCTGTATCATGTCAGGCGTCACCCTGCACAGTAATAGCCTGCTTGATTTCCCAGGGAGCAATGACCTTGGACGTTTTCACTTTTTGTGCTGAATTAGATGCATAGTATTAAGTAGATGTTCAGCAAATGTGTGGTGATTGACTGAATGGGTCCTTGGGAGAAGTATAGATATGCACCTTGAGAAAGTAGTGACCATGATGAAGACTGACACTGGAGATGTCAAAGCTGCAGCTCATGGGAATAAAACCTTCACATTTGCATTCTCTGCTACCCAACAGTGAGAAGCATGGCTGCCCAAATTTCCAAGAGATCAGTTTTAAGCAAAAAAAATGGAGTAGAGCATTAAGTATTTCACATTGGCTTGGATGGTGGTTAGAGGCTTATAATTCAGATTTATTACCTTCCCCATTTGGCATGAAATCCATAGGTATTTTAATTGAAAATAAGAAATAGTAGAAAGGCAGTGGAAGGCAGGCATGAGGTTGGTGGTGGTAGTGGGGGAAGTTTGGCTATGGAAGGTTTGTGTTCTGGTCCTGGGCCTGAACTTAGGTTCAATGTGGCCAATAGCAGGGGGGTTTGGAGCTGACTTTCTGGGCCTGTATGCATGCCTTTCCATTCTGTGCGTGTGTTTTATCTTGCCTCTAGGAACCTGAGGGGTAAGATGTGTTGACATACCCCAGGAAAATCAAGAAAACTGTGAATGCTGAGGGGTGCTCACATTCATTCCACGAGCTAAGTGCATTTCTCTAGGAGAGGGAACATTTGTGTAACTTGCTGTGTGTGTGTGTCCCTTGCCTCCCAGCAATTGTCACTCCTTGAAGGTGTGGACCATTTCCCTCCAGGTCAGGTGGGGAGAGGTGGGTGAGTGGGTGGAGAGGCATAACATCCACTGCAGGACACCTCCTCAGATGAGGTCAGGGGGTTGGGGTGCAGGGTGACAAAGTCAAGGTTATATTGACCCACTCAACAGGGAAATGTATCCTTAATTCTGAGCCAGTTGCTGTGTATACCCAACCTAAACATGATGTCATTAGAGATACATGTCTGATCACGAGACGCAGGAGACCATGTCCTGATGGGAGGAGAGTGGCTTCCCTTGGCGCTAGGCAACCTGAGGCCTCAAGGACTGTAGCATGGAGGAAGCCTAGGTGGTCAGCTCCCTCCCTTCTGCTCAGTGTTTCATCACAGTAGCTTTTCCAAGGCAGCTGGTTAGTAGGTGATGAGAGATCATCTAAGGACCCTGGCCCAGGCTGAGCTATTGTCTGTAATGTTTAGGCTGTGATGATCCCCCCCTTCCCAGAGTCAAATTAAATTGGACAGCTCTGCATGTCCATGCAACCCAGCAGATATGATGCAGAGGATGGTTGAGAATAGCATATGGGTTATCTTGGCCTTTCTGGGACAGAATACTTAATGAAAACACCTAAGGGTTTTTTTTCTCATGGTTTCACAAGTTTCAGCCCACCATGGCAGGGAAGACATGGCAGAGAATGTCAGTACATGGCATCAGGAAAGCATGCCAGGTAGTGGTGGACCCAGAGGACTGGGCTGCAGCTGGAGGTTAGGCTGTATGTAGTCTTTGAAGCCCCACTCTAGTGACATAATTCCTTTAGTTAGGCCCCACCTCCTAAAAGTTCCTCAGTTTCAAAATGTAACAGCATCCACTTCGCAGAAGGATTTCATAGAAACTACCAAAGTTAGCAGCCACTGCTCTTCTGAATGCGAGACCTCCCTCCGGTCTTAAGGATGCTCTGACTATCTCACCTTCCCCTTGTGGCTTGTGCCCTGCAGTTACACATGGCATCAGCACACTATGGAATGCTTAGTCAAGGCCTCAAGTTAATAGTTTTGTATTTTAGAAACTTGACTAAACTCTTACGTTGTATTTAACTTCTTGGCATCGTAATGTAGAGGACTCTGGTCTCCGGCCCCTGGATCCGCCTCCTAACTGACCTACAGGTTTTCATTTCATGGTCATTCTAGCTCAGACTTGGTGTGTGATCATTTGGGATTTTACAGGAAGGTAAAATTCAATTGACTTGTTTTGATTTTCTGGGATAACTCAGCAGAGCAAAGTGCATCTCCTCTTGGCCTCCAAGGAGGTTTCACAGCAATGTGTTATTAGTAGCAAGTCTTCATGTTCCTTCTTGACATTCTAAGTGGCCTTTAAGTATGCAGTTAGGTTATGATAGAGAAAAGAAGGTGAGCATTTGATTTTCTGTCCTCTTACTAAAATGGTTTAAATAATAATATAAATAATAACCTTCCCTGACTTGCATCTTCCTTAGGAAAAACAAAAGATGTGCCTGTAACCCCAGTGCTGAGCTGAGGGAGACAGGGTCTCTCGGAATGTAGTAGACACTGATGGAGCAGACACTCAGTCCTTCTCTGGCCCGCTTCCACGAAAGCTCAAGCGAGCACACCCTTGTGTATTCATCATGCGTATCCCCCACACCAGTACCTTAGGCTACTTGTATAAGGTGTGAATGAAACAAATGAATTTTATGTTTAGACTTGGGTTTCTTCACTGAGCTAACTCCTTATGTATATGCAACTCTTTTAAAATCTGAAAATAAGAAAAAAGACCCTAAACACTTAGGGTTCTAGTTGTTTTGGAAAAGGGCCTCTCTATACTTTCACTTGCAAGAATGAACAGATTTCAATTGCTGAATATTTCTGTCAATAGTTTATTTTTCTACTTTTCAAACTGTATATTTTTTTTTTAAGAACTGGAGATTGAACCCTGGACCTTGTGCTGTACCATTAAGCCACAACCCCAACCTACCTTTGACTTTTGGTGTATGTGTGTGCATATATGTGCACATTTATGTGGATGAAGGTCCATGAGTGTGTGCTTTTTGTGGAGGCCACAGGTCATTCTTCAGGAGCTGTCTACCTTGTTTTTTGAGACAGAATCTCACAGGGACTTAGAGCTGATGGCTGTACTGGTCAAGCTGGCTTGGGACCCTTCCACACGTCCCTGCCTCCCCAGCACTGGCTTTATAAGTGTCTACTACCATGTGTGACTCAGGGCTAGGGACTAAACTCAGGTGCCTGTGTTGTGTGGTAAGCACTTTACTGACTGAGCCGTCTCTCCAAACCCCATCTTTCCTTTTTTTTTTTTTTTTTTTTTTTTATAACTTAAGACAGGGTCTCACCCTGTATTCCTGACTGGCCTGGAACTCACTTTGTAGACCAGGATGAACTCAAACTGCCTGCCTCTGCCTGCTGAGTGCTGGGATTAGAGGTGTGCACCACAAGCCTGGCCATGTCTTTTACTTTTTGGTATAAAATTGTCCAGACTGTTTTAGACATTGTGACGATCTCCTTTGCCTGGCCTGCAGTGTCAGATTTTCCAGTTGAAAAAGTTGAAAGTGAGTGAATAATCAGTGTTGTTCTTTTGTCCCATCCTGGGGAGGGTTGGATTTTTCTCCCGAGCTTCTTATCTATTTGCTTAGCAACTCAGAGGTCTATCTGTGGCCCAGCCATACAGGAGAGAGATGGGAGAGGAGGTCATTGTTAGTGTTGGCTCAGTTCTGATGCCATCCTCCCTTGGGAGGGTCTGCTGCATGATCATCCCTCCCCATGGACAGCTCTCCCTCCCCATGGACAGTTCATCCCTCCCCATGTACAGCTCTCCCTTCCTCATGTACAGTTCATCCCTTTCCCCATATACAGCTCTCCCTCCCCCATGTACAGTTCATCCCTTTCCCCATATATAGCTCTTCCTCCCGCATGTACAGCTCTCCCTCCCCCCATGTACAGCTCTCCCTCCCCCATGTACAGCTCTTCCTCCCCCACATACAGTTCATCCCTCACCCATGTACAGCTCTCCCTCCCCATGGACAGCTCTCCCTCCCCATGGACAGCTCTTCCTCCCCCCATGTACAGCTCTCCCTCCCCTCATGTACAGTTCATCCCTTTCCCCATATACACCATATACAGCTCTCCCTCCCCATGGACAGCTCTCCCTCCCCTCTTCTGTATTTGTGTCTGGGAGAGGGATGAGGTTAAAGCTGCTGCTTTGCAGGAGAGCTGTAGGTGCAGATGGTGTGTGCGTCCCGTAGAAGACAGACTCAACAGATGAAGGCTAAAGTTAAAGATGAACTCACATGTGTTGCACACAGATGCTACCCTAGAAATCTGGTGAGCCAACAGGTACCAACTGTGATTGAACTTCCCTGGTCTGATAATTTAAGATCCGATGTGTTCAGGAATCCTACTTACTTGATGATGGACATGATGCTCAAAGTGTTATTTTAGATTTTCACATGAGGAAAGCTTAATTGGCGAGTTCATCAAATATTCCAAAGTTTAACAAATCTATGACATCTGGTACACTCCCAGCCTCAAGTGTCACAGAAAGGGGACACTCAACTTGTAATATTTTATTGATTCATCAACCAGATAGAAATCATCCTGCCAGAAGATTCCTCTGTACATCTGGGATAGGATGTAAAAAGTTGTTTGAGCCAGAGAGGTGAGGGAGTTGGTGAAGTGTTCCTTGTGAAGGCATGAGGACCTGAGTTCAGATCCCCAACCCCCAGGTAGAAATTAGGAGAGACAGCAAGTGTGTGCCTATAATTCTAGCACTGGGGAGTTGGAGATGGCAAGATCCCTGGGGCTTGCTGGCCAGTTAGTCTAGCAGGACCAGTGAGCCTCAGGCTTAGTGAGGGACCCGGTCTCAAAAAAATATGGAGAGAACAGGTGAGGAATATTCCCAGTGTCAGTCTCAGACCTCAGGCCTCCACATGCAGGTACACCTGTATACACACACACAAACGTGTATACATCACATGTGCAAACATTGTAACACACACACACACAAATGTGTATACATCACATGTGCAAGCATTGTACATACACACACATAAACGTGTATACATCACATGTGCAAACATTGTAATACACACAAATGTGTATACATCACATGTGCAAGCATTGTATACACACACACACTCTCTTTATAAGGTATTGCTTCTCTGAGTGTCTATAATTAGTGTGCACTGCTGTCAGACATGCTAGACACTCCTCACTCCGTGGCTGTATTTTCAGATAACCAATGGGATGATTTCCAACCTCCTCCAGCTTGTGCAGAAGTCCGTTCCTCCTGGATCTATCTGCCTCTCGCCATCCATGTGTGCCAGTGTGTCTCTGAGAGAGGAGGGGGACTGACTAACTGCAAATTGTTTTTGGGTCTGTTGTATTTCTGTCTTCTTACTTCTTCATTGCACTCAGGTTCTGGTCTCAGCTCCTGGTGGCTGTGGCAGGGGTCCCTCACCTCGTCTTTGTTCACTCCTGTCCTTCTACTTCCTTCTGTCCCTTTGGTTCAGCCTGTTGGGTGGGTTGTGAGCCTTTTTAAGTCTGTCTGCTTTGTGCTGTCTGTCTGCCTTGTGCCATCTGCCTGTCCTCTAGGCTGGGCTCCCTAGGTCTTGGTGAGTGCCTTTGTGGTGTACTGGTGGTTCTTGGAGCATCTCTGAGACACCTGGCTGGGCATTTGAAAGCTGCCATTGGAGGTAGATCTTAAGGAATACAGTCGCCAGTCCCCCCCCCCCCCCACCACAGGAGGAAAGAACAGGAGTCACTTTAGGACCAGGAGGCTCTGCTAAGAAGGGAAGGGCTACAAAGAGAAACCACGTGAGAGGGAGTGGAGAGGATGATTGAGAGGGAGCCATGCTTGGTTAGAAGGCTTCCTGGACCTGCTTTGAGCTGAGACTGCGTGTCAGCATGTAAATTCATGTTTTTAATGTGGCTTTTTTTTTTGTTTGTTTTCCCTTTTGAGACATGGTTTCTCTCTGTAGCTCTGACTGTCCTGGAACTCACTCTTTGTAGACCAGACTGGATTTGAACTCACAGAGATCTGCCTGCCTCTGCCTACCAAATGCTGGGATTAAAGGCGTGCACCACTACTGCTTGACTTAATATGACATTCCTAACGTCTCTAAAGCAGATAATATCTTTTCCTAGCTTACGTCTTAATTTCTAAAACCAGCTGAAGTGGCCAGACGCAACTCCAGGGGTTTGATGATGGGAACTAGACTGATTTATGTTATGGATCGTTATGCGGGGAGAGTCTGAGCTGAATGTCTGCAATCCCCGATGAGAAAAGCCTGCTGTAGAAATAAGAAACAGGGCAGATCAGAGGTTCCATTCATTCTTGACATGGACTGATTTGAGATGTGAAAATGGGTGCTGGGCCAAGTCAGATCTGCCTTTGCCAAGAAAAGTCCATTAGGTTGGCAGTTGAAAGGCTGAATTGTTAAGATTTGCTAAT
>CABHPR010115828.1:913-25257 GCA_902168415.1 Peromyscus melanophrys | reverse complement strand
GCCGGTAAGCCACAAGCCATGTGGCAAGGTATAGATTTATAGAAATGGATTAATTTAAGATATAAGGACAGTTAGCAAGAAGCCTGCCACGGCCATACAGTTTGTAAGCAATATAAGTCTCTGTGTTCACTTGGTTGGGTCTGAGCGGCTGCGGGACTGGCGGGTGAGAGAGATTTGTCCTGACTGTGGGCCAGGCAGGAAAACTCTAACTACAGGAGAGGAGAGAAGAGGAGAAGAGAGGAGAGGAGAGGAGAGAGGAGAGAGAACTGTGCTCAATAGAGCACCTCTGGACTAAGGGACTTCAGGAGATCTTCAAAGCAGGGGCCTGGTGGGAACCATGTGCTGCCATCATTTGTTTCCTGAATCCCATCCACTCCCGCTGTGACTCCAAACCCAACACTTAAACAAAAATATGGTTGCCTGTTTGTTCTCATATGTGGAATTGAGGGAGTCAAGGGGCATGAGAAGAAATGAGGGACTGTTAGGGAAGGGGACAGAAAAGAGCACGCTGTGAGTGTGATGACAGCAGTCACACACCTGTGTGCAGGGCTGTGCTGACACCTGCTGTACAGGTGAGATGAGCTGCTTTACAGAAAAACGGTACTGGGGCTGGAGAGACGGTCAGAAGTTAAGAACACTTGCTGTTCTTGTGGAGGACCTGAGCTTACTTCCCCAAACTGAAACTAAGCACTTCACAACTGCCTGTAACTCTAGATTCCAGGCGTCTGAGGCCCGATTTGGGTTTCTGCAGGCATGTGCATCCGTGTCACACACACATAGATGCACATACATGCCGAAATTGATACACTCACTATGTACTGGCTGTTAAACAGTGTGTTTCTACCCAAGCCCTTTTCTTCTTCTAGATGGACAAATTCTAGCAGAGGACCATGCGGGCTGCACCTTGACATTACACTCTGCTTGAGTAATCTGGAAATGACTGTCTCTTAAAGAAACATCAAGACATGCTGCCCACTGGTGAAGGTAGAGTGGAAAGCAGGCATAGTCCCTTTTGGTCCTTGCCCAAGACATCATGCCTCCCTAGCATGCATACTGACCAGAGGTGGCATTGTCCGTACCTCAGCTCCAATTCTCCTGACCTACAGGGGGTATGTAAATCCAGCCCATTTGGTATTGTCTTGGGGTCTCTAGCTTCAAAACAGTTTCTTACAGGTTTCACCATGTCTCCATTCTAAGCCTTTCCCCTTGGCATGGGTGTTCTGCTTAACCCATCAGCAAAGCTCAGCCCACAGTTGGCTCCCCTTGCACCCGCTGCCTCTCAGGCCTTGAATGCTGATGTGTGCTGGAAATGAAGGAGCTTTAAAAACCCCTGTTGACATTGGTCTAAGATCTCTGTCTGAGGTACTATCAGGGAATTCGCAGGGCATTCATCAAAATCAAGCTGATGCAAGCGTGAATAGTCACAAGAAAGAAGTCTTTTATGCTGAAAACTGCTGAAGGCTGGAAAGGGGCTAATTTATTTAAATTATCCCTCTATGTGTCAAGCCCCACATTTTCTGGAAGGAGCTGACAAGGGTGGGTTAAAAAAGTTTTCTCAAATTTATAAATAAATTAGTGGTGGTAGAAAGTTAACCTGGGAAATACGAGTAACAGAAAAGCAATCACCATCAATGCGATGCCAATGGAGGAAAATACAGTTTTCTTCTATTAAGCTTTTAAATGTCAGCAAATGGCAGTTTAGTAGATCATTTGCTAATAATGATTAAATTTCTCATTAAAATGTTTCCTTCATTATTCTTCAGGTATAAATGTGTAATTCAATGATTGTTACATCAATTACACTTAAAAAGCTCATTAAAATACTGAAATATTATCTCATAGTCAGAGTACTTTAAGAGTACTGTACTAATTATAAAAGAAATAAACTCTTATAATAGCACCATTTGAACTGATGCCTTATAAATTCTTAATGTAAAGCTAACATGTAAAGTTTAAATCAAATATATAGATCCAATAAAACAAAACCTTTTTAATCTTGTTTTACCTTCAAAAGGGCTCTGATTATTGTAATTAAATAATGCATGATATAATAAAGATCTAGACTGTGTGATTATTTCATTGGCAATTGAATGTTGGTGCTTTTTATTTATGCAAGCAATGTATCACAGGCAATATGTATCAAACATTAAAATATTAATACAATTACACCTAGGCTGCCGAACCAATAAAAAAAATCTGTGACATGACTCTGCTGCTGATGTGAGGACAGTTTGAAGTCCTTTTTAAATTTTAATGTTCAGATGTGCTGGGTTATGCTAATTTTGCTAAGAAATAATGTGTTCAAGATTCACTGTTGTGATTTTCACTCTTGCGTGTGAACAAATCCAGTTATGTTTAGCTTTGCTGACTTTCTTGTTGTCTGTTTAAGGTTAAATGAGCTATGGAGTTTAGAGTTTGTTTGCTTTTAGGTTGTTCCTATTCTGATGATCTTTCCCTAATATTCTCATTTATGAGGTCTCACAGTTCTTGTACACATTCAAATATGTTTCTGTTCCTTTTTTTACACAGTTAAGGGCTAGGGAAGTTTTCCATATAGCTCTTTTTTTCCCCATATAGCTCTTTTATTGTTGGCTCCCAGTCAAATGACCGACTCTGAGCCCATCCTGAAGTCCCTAAGGCTGCAGTTCTCAACCTTCCTAACACTGCAACCCTTTAATACAGTTCCTCATGTTGTGGTGACCCCCAACCATAAAATTATTCCATTGCTACTTCATCACTGTAATTTTGCTACTGTTATGAATCGCAAAGTATATATCTGATATGCAGGATATCTGATATGTGACCCCTGTGAAAGGGTCTTTCAACCCCCAAAAGGTCGAGACCCACATGTTGAGAAGGGCAGCTATGAATGACAGGGTTTCTCTGCCATGTGCATACCTGGAGTTCAGTATTCCATAGCTGTAAAAGTGAACTATGTTGTCTTTGTTCTGTGCACAAAGGAGTAAAGTCATGCATAATTATTGTCTCAAAAGTGCAGCCTTACACAGACTTCCTGGTTATTTGGCTAATTAAATGTTTGTGTGGTTCTGAGAACCTTCTTTGCTTCTGAATGACTCAGCACCAGTCCTGGCTAAAGCAGGTGTCTGTATCGTCTCACCTGGTAACAGTTGGGACAGAAGGGTGAGGACACGCAGAGTTGGTCACAGCAGAAGGAACGAAGGGTGACAACCACACAGCTCCCACCCTTTCCCTTCCCTTCCCTTCCCTTTCTTTTTTCTTCTTCTTTTTCCTCTTCTTGTTTTGTTTATTTTCAGAGAAAGGCTCACCTTTTAACTTAGGCTAGCCTCTAATTCATATCCTCCTGCCTCAGCCTCCTGAGTGCTGGAATTACAGGCACACATCAGTCAGCATGCCCAGCTGTTTTCCATTTTCATATTTTATGGGACAGGCTCCTGCAGCCCCGAGAGGAAAAGGGTTGCACAGCTGTGCCCCTTGACCAAGGCTCAGATCCAAGTGGGATCTGAGGGGATTTGTATCCTTGTCAGACCTTCCACTCAGCCATGGTTGTCTGGGAGATCTGATAAACATTCTGGTCCCTAAGCAAAAGCTGCTTGACATCTTTGCTTTCCAAGAGGTGTCACATATAATACGGGAGCTCTGAAAGAAATGAGAAGTGTTGAGCCTATAAACAGGATATACACACTGCAGCAATTTAATTGCATTTTAAGACCTTAGAGTTGTACTCCAGAGCAACGACTGTGTGAGCCTCATCTTTGCCTGTCCTTCCAATGACTATAGTTCCCCTTTTAGCAATGTCAAGTGTATTTGCTCCCTCTTTTCCTATATGAATAAGTAGTCATGGCTGGAGACGATACAACACAGTTGATCATCATGAATGTCTATAGGATGTCATATTTATGTTCTTCTGCTTAGCTTAAATCTTACTCAGGTTCTAATAGCAAACAGTCCAGTCACAGTGGGCTGGCATTGCAAAGCATCTGCTCTGTTCAGATAAATAAGACCAATGTGTTTGAAGGGCGAAGTTTGAATCCAAGTGGTCTGCCATTGTATTTGGAGACGCAGTTCTCCTGCCTCATAAATAACAAAGGCAAAAGGATCATTTGCTAATTGATTAATTATCTTGTAAATGAATCACAAACCTGTGGAGTGGTCCCTAGGCATGCCTAGAAGGCCTCTCTGCTTTCTTTTCTCCTTTGAGTCTGTTAGTACTGGTGATGATGATGCCCTTCCTTCTCCATGCTGGTGTCTGTCACTCAGGGGTGAAACCAAGACAGGAAAAGGAAGCACTTGTCTTTTTCTCCGCAAATGTGAACATCCCTTGCCAGAGGCAGGCATGGGTGTGTGCACATTTGTTTGCATACATGCGTAGAAAGAAGAATAAATTCCCTTTCCTTCCAAGTACCCCACTAAGTTCACACGTGTGTGAAGGGGACGGTTTTCCTTCTGCCTTTATTTTTACATTGTGGAAATTAGCAGAGCCGAGCTGAATCACAATCGTTTATGGACTCAAAGTGCCAAGGATTAAAGATCAGAGAGAGGAGTATTCGCAGAGTGCAAACGCTGGTGGGGTTGCAGTGCCCTGATAATCTCGGAAGAGCAGATAATTAACATTACTGCTTGGAGGCGAGGGCTGTTGGCCTTGCTGAGGCGCACCCAGGGCGCTGCTTCCCTCCCTGCGTGGAAGGAACTGATTCAGTCAGGAAGGCGACAGTCAAGGCCCTTGGCTGGCAGAATCTTCGTATCTTCCCAGTGCCTTGTTCTGCCTTTACCACAGAGACTGTCCATCAGGTTTGTTATGTATGCAGGCTGAGTGAGCCCGTGGGGGATACTAGTTATTTACACTCTTTTTCAAGCTTCGAAGCTGTTATAATCATTCGCTGTCAACTTTGTGCTGACACTGAATTTTATTTTGTGTTTTTTATGCTCGGTTTGGGCCTAAAATACTGGCATCCATACCCTACACTGTAATTCCATGGGTGACTGAACTGAACGGTGGATTCCTGTATTACTAACACAGCCCTGGAATCCTTCTACATATGGAAATTTCAAGATTTGTTGATTGTGGACAGGGTCTCTTGGCTTTGCATTTTTACCCTGTCGGTGGCCTTCCGCAGTGAGCCTCTTGCCCGTTCCATCCTGTTACACTGTCATTCCTAAGTACAGTCACAAAGTTGCTGAGACAAACTTTCCCTCTGCAAATCCAAGATTGACTTTCAGTGGCTTCTTTTCTTTAAGTCCCTGTGGGAATGGCAGGCCTTGCGATGTCCCTACGAATCCCACCACATCTGTTTCTGTCTGTGTGAGCTCATGTAGATGCCCCCAAAAATGCAGACAGGAGTCATACCAAAATGGAAGCAATGTCCTAGGTGGTATGAATGACAAGGGACAGATAAAGGCCTTGGGTAAGGTCATCAGATGGATATGAATGATAGGCTTTTAGGATTCATCAAGGGACATTTGCATGCTTAAACTTAAATGCCTGTGTACCAGTCATATGGGGGAATAAACACCATCCTTTGCTTCTGAACAATATTCTTTCCATTAAGCCCAGAGTTCTTAAAACTTTAATGATAAGGCACAGAATGATGTTTCTGTATTTAAAATGTACTGTGTTCCCATGCACCATCCCTGTCTCCAGTCAGGAAATTCCATGCACTTTGGGGCCCAAAGGGAATGATGCTCAGAAGCATATGACCCTGTTCTTAACTGGACTTGAGATAGATCTGGTCAAGGAGCTTGTGTGCTTGGCCACTGTAATAAAGTAGACAAATAATTACCGAGCAAATCAAACACACTTACACCTCAGATGATTTGGAAATATTATCTATAATCGGGCACTTCTGTGCTAGGAGGAAAGGTTAATAAAGTAATTTAAAAAAGATTGTGTGGAGTATTATAGAATCAGAAGAGGACTGGCGATCATAATTGTTAATCTCCTGAAACACCAGTTCTGAATTACACAAAGCAGGTATTTCCGCACATATCCTTATTGTGTATTCCACTTTGTACAATATTAGCTTGCTTAATTATCCTTTATGAAAATCTTGCTTTAGATTGTTTTGGGTATAAAAAAATGTTGATATGATTATTCCAGTTGACCTGCAGTATGGATGTCAATCTTAAGATATGTAAGGGAGACTGGTGTCTTTGAAAATAATTGTCTTTATGTTTGGTAGAAGAGTAATGCTGAAGTGTGTACTACAATTGTTGGAACAATCCTAGGTGTGCACTGGCTGTGCACACTCCTGGCCATTGTTGCACTTGTATATGGGTCAGGGTAGTATAACTTCTGCAGCTGGACCTGCTGCAGCGGGAGGGGGGGGCAATTCTGAGCTTGCAGTTGGTCATTCAGTATCTTTCAGATAAAGCTAGGGTATGTGGTGATGTTAGGCTATATACAAGAAAAGAACTGATTACATTTTTAAAATCTGTTTTCATCCTAAGTATTGAAAAGAAGTTTCAGTCACTATTCCTCTTGTTGAAGAATTCATTTCATATAGAAGGAAAGCAGGATGAGAATACAGTGGACATAGGCCCCAGCCAACCCCTCAGCAGCCCTGCCCCAGACGCAGTGATTACCGTCACGGATGTAATAGAAGTTACAAGAAGGCCTACTTCACAGGAATTTTGAAGACTGTGGGAAAGAGTCATAGAATTGTCAAATGCTCCTGATAAAAAAAAATGAAATAATGATTTAAATGAATTTTCCCATCACAGGCGTTTGTAATTTATGAGTACTTAGATATTTTTAATACATGTATTTGTGTTTCCACTGTGTGTGTTGGGGTGTGTGTTGGTGTAGGAAACTGGAGGTCGTCAGACAAGCAGCAGGAGTCTTTTCTCTGCTCCTACCATGTATGTGAGTTCGAGGAGTGAACTCAGGTTGTCAGGCTTGATGGCAAATGCCTTCACCTGCTGAACCGTCTCGACAGCTGGTCCGTGAAGCTTTTCGTGTTTAGTATTTGAACTCTTTCTCACTTTCAGTTGAGCCCATGCTGGCTAGTAGTAGTTTTCCAATGTAGGAAAATTACCTTTTGTGGTTTTTTACCCCCTTTTTTGGACTGCCGCTCTTCTGGACAGTCTCTGCATTTTCTTGTCAATTCTCAACATCTCACCCAGGAGTTGGAACCCACCTCCTATTTTCTTAAAGTCACTTTGTCCTCAGCCTTCCTGAACTCATGGATGTGTGACTGTGTTGCTGTTGAAAACGGACCTTGTGTTAAACCTAGGGAGCAGTGACCACGTCTTTAAGCCATGTCCTTGCTCATCTGTGGATTTGGTCACTAAACACCCACCTTTCATCTCTGTGAATGATGTGCCCTTGGCTGGCCTCCCCTTCCATTTCCCACTCCTCCGTCATCCTGCCTATGTCATGGGCCCTGCCCAAGATCCAGCTCTTGTCTCTTCACATCTCTCCTAGGCTCCGTCTGTGCCAGTATCTGTGGAGAACCCCACTACTGCTTCGTCTGCAGGCTGGGCTCTTAGGACTCTGGCTGGGCCCAAATCCTTCATAAAGACAAACACGCATTTCCACCTGCCCCTGTGAAGAGTTCTTCAAAAGACAGGCATTACTATAGCTGTCAGAGTGACCAGATTTGAGAAAATCACCTATCTTTCTTTCTTTACTTCTGGTGAATTAGTGCCTTCATTTCTGCAGATTGAAACAAGTATGAAGCTGTTTATTTTATATGATTTAAGTCTAGGACAAAGTAAACTTCGTAGCATGCTGGCACTATATGATGGAATCACCTACTAAATGTCATTTTTCATAGCACAGAGGGTTTGGAAGGAGTCTTCTGTCCTTACCCACCAACTGACAGAATGATTATGAGACTGTGGTATGCCATCTACTCTGAGAGTAGTTTTAGGGCTTCTAGAAAGACCAAACCCAAATGCCCAGTAGTTGCTTTCTTTGTAGGTTCAGGGTTTCCCTTTATTTCCTGCAGTAAACACAGTTCTTGGACTCCTTACCACTAACACTGGCAAACTTCCAAAAAGCTAGTCTCTTTAAAGATTTTGGCCCAAGACAATGTAGTTTATGTTTTCAACAAAATAAAAAGTATAGACATGAATGGAAAAAATCCCAGAAGCCATTGGGATCTTCATATGGAATCCTGGCTCATAAAAGTGTGGCAAGATTCTGTATGTTTCCTGAGAGCTGAGAACCTAGCCTTTGCAAGGCTTGACAGAAACCCATCAGAACCACAGCTGTCCCTCATGTGTCCTTGACAGCATGACCATTCTCAGAGGCTGGCAACTGAAATGCATCCTCTTCCTCTTTCTTCTGGAATGAATACCAGATCCTATAGAGAGCTGGGTGACTCATTCTCAAGGTACCTGTGGGCACAGGGTGGACTGTGATGTGGCAGGTGCCAAGGAAGGATGAATTGTGGTCGATGAAGCAAAACTCAGTGTGCCAGAGCTCAGGTTTGAAAGTCGGTTCCCTCCCTTCCATGCCTGTCCTTTGAGCTTTTGTTATGGCTCTAATGCTGTTGCTCTGCCTGGACGAAGCTATAGGACGTGAGTGTCTCAGGGTAACTGATGAGGACAGAGAGCCAACAGGCAGAGTTCCAGATGTGGCGGCATTCTGCATGGAGGAAGTAAGAGGACTGGGCAGAGGAGGCCCAGGGCTTCAGATCTGAAAAGACTGCTTCTCCCTTCCTTCTGTGTCACCTCCCTTCCTTCTCCCCCTCCTCTTTCCTTTCTCCACTCCCCCTTTCTCCTTTTCCTTCTGTCCTTTCTTCCTGTTTTAGACCTGATGTAGATTATTTTTATTTACTATGATGACTGAAATTATTTGGTGCATTTCCTGACTTACAATATTCATGTCCGTTACTTCATTTCTCAGTGTACATCTCATAATGCCACACAATGTGAGACTGTTCCTTCAACCTCTGGAGTCATAAAAACATGCACAGGGAACACATGACAGAAAAAAGAAAAAGGAAATTGCATAACCATCGCATGTCTTTATGTAAGGAAGGTCAGACCATGATAGCCAATGACTCTTTTTCTTTAAACAGGGTAAAAGAATTTCATACTGTGAGTATTTGGGACCCAGCACGAACAGGTTAGAAAAGTAATATAGTCAGAGTAATTACTTTCATATGGCAAAATATTTCAGTCAGCAATGACTAGCAATAAAACAAAATGATCACCTTTAGTATATCCATTACAAAAACAATTGTCTAAAATAAGAATGGTTAAAACACTTGGTAGAATATAAAGCGTTGATACAAGAGGGCCCTCTCTCTGTGCACACACACTTACAGGGACACATGCACTTTTGTCAAGCCTCACAGAGAAATGTTAACAGCAATTTACTTGAAATGTAGGGCCTTTTATAAGGGAAAAATATCCCAATTAAGGATTTATAAATAAATATACTATTAGAACCACTATCTTCCATAAAAATGAGTTTTCTTTTGGCTTTTAAGGTTTATAGAAATCACTTATCTGCTCCTTAAAAGACTCCTATTCTTTTTCTCCTCTCTTTTTATAAATATAGTGAATGTGGAACATCATTAATCCAGTCGTAATATCATCTGATAGTAGCTAATCCCTTCTTAGGCATAGCTTCTCCTGGACCTTTGGAATATAGAAATGTGCTTTTACTGTTAGGCATTTTCTTTAAGCACCAATCTATGCTTAATGTCTAATTGCCTCCCTAAAAGACCACCAAGCAAAATGAACAGTGACTTCAAATTTCCTTCCTTGGGAATCTTGGGAAATTCTGCAGCCCATTATTTTGTCTGCTAAGGTCATGGATCAAGGGCAGCCTGGTGCCTGTGGTTTGGATGTGGCTATCGGCTCTGTCAGGATGATGCAGCCCACTCTGAGATCCTAATCAGTCAGAAAAAGTCTATTAAGTTTGAGCCCTTAAGCTGTCTCTGCCAAATCAGGGATACCAAAGTTACATTTGTTTTTGTGATGACCATTCATTTTGGTCAAATGAAGAAATTGCTCATGTGCATTTTGTGGCTCCAGGGACAAAATCTGTGAATGTCATGTATCTCTTAGCCTCCCTGCTTTTTCAGAGATATTATTGAGAAGATGCTTAAGAAAAAATCATTTCTGTTGCAGCTGTTTATAAGTCACCTTGATCATAAGAGGAAAGAGGCCGAAGAGAGGTGATAAAAAGCTGGTTTGTTTCTAGTTTGGAAGGCTGATGTGTTTAAGTGCTTGGAATAAGGCATGTAAGGGGTCTGACTCCATTAATGGAAGGGTTGGGCTCAGAACTTTTATCTCTGAAAACTATGGTCTGGCCAAATTAGTGAAGACCTGCATCTTCCTTCTTAGATTCGAGATCATAGCTGTACTACTCATTGTTTTTCATGAAATCATGTCTTCGGTTTTGGAAAAAGCCTGCCTGGGAAGGGCAGCACCCTCAACCAGGATAGACACAATGGCAGAATTAATTTTACTTTCCATTTTCTTTTGTAAAAGTGTTGGTTATGTAGTTAGCCATTCATGGGTGTTCCTTGTTATATACATGTTGTTAATGTGAAGTTGCTTTCTAGGAACAAATGTTAAGAAATTTAAGTAGGCCATCCAGTAGGCACAGCATCTCATCTGAGAGGGCCAGCAAGACCCTCTTTTTTTTTGTATGTCTGTCAGAGTGGATCTGAGCATTCCATTCCACAGACAAAAATACTGAGGCCTGAAGTGAACAAGAAAATATTTCATGCAGACAGCAGATAGCAGGGATATTACTAGAATCAATTTGGCCTTTCATTAAAAATACTTTTATTGATAAACCTTCACCAAAGCTTTGTCTTCTCTGTGAGACCAATTTTTTTTAATTGTTCATTATTCCAATAATAAGAAAATACACACAATAGTAGTTACTGTGTGTATCTAAGCATACAGTAGGGAAATGGCAATATTGTCAATAAATAGAAAAAAACTAAAAACTTACATGCAATAGAATAAAATTGGACTCCTACCCAGCTTTACACACAAAATTCGACTCAGATGAGTTTAAACACTAATGGAATGCCTACAACTTTAAAACTTCTGAAAGGAAACGCAGGAAGCTTCTTGACATTGGGCCCGATGTTTCTGATGCGACCCTGAAAGCAGAGGTAACAAAGGCAGAAATAGACAATTGGAGTGGCATTGAACTACAAAGCCGCTCTGCAGCACAGGAAACAATAGCCAGAGTGGAAAGATAACCTGCAGAACATGAGAGAATATTTGCAATCCATCTATATGATAAGGGGTTAATAGCCAAAATACATAAGGAACTTGAGCAGTTCCACAGCCGTAAGAACAGCAGCCCAATTAAAAATGGCAAAGGGCCTGAACAGATATATCTCAAAGGAAGAAATACAGATGACTCAGGGGCAATGTGAAAAAAAATGTAAAAAATTCCCTACATCATTAATCAACAGAAAAATGCAAATCAGTATCACAATGAAAGCCATCTCAAACCTATTAGAATTTCTACTATCAAATGAAAAGGGGAAGAAGTGTTGGCAAGGAAGTAGGTAAAACATAACTTTTGATTGTTGATGAGAAGGCACATTGTTACATCCATTATAGAAAACAATGTCATCCTTCAAAAATTAAACTAAGAACTACTTCTGACCTAGCAATCTTCTACCTTAGTTTATATCCAAAGGGAATGAAATTGATCTCTTAAGAGTTCTCTGTGGTCTTATGTTCATTACAGCAGTATTCACATAGTGAAGATGTGGGGCCTGGGGATGGGGATTGAAGCATTCATAGATGAATTAATGAAGAAAATGTGAAGTGTAAACACACTAAGTATAGTATTATTTAGCTTCACAAAATGATATCCTGTCTGGGAGCTGCAGAGAAGGCTCAGCAGTTTAGAGTACTTGCTACTCTTTCAGAGGACCCGGATTCAGTTCCCATCACTCATGTGGCAGCTCACAAACGTTGTCTGTAACTCCAGTTCAAGAGAATCTGATTCCACCTGCTGAATTCACTCAGCAACAGGAATGCACCTGGTGCACATACAGACATATAGGTAAACACTCATATATACAAAACAAATAAATTGAAAATATAGCTTTTAAATATCCTATGATTTTGAAAATGTAGATAAACTTAGATGACATTATGTTATTTTAAGTAAACCAAGCATAAAATGGTGAAAACTGTATGATACTGTAATCTACAAAAGTTTAACTGATAGAAAAGCAGATGCTGGAACATTGCTATCCTAAAATGCATGAGAGATGTGAAGAATTGGTCAAAGAATATAAAATTTCAATTATATAAAATGAACAAATTCTGAAAAATCAATGTTCTGCTTGGTGACTCTACTTAAGACTATGCTATGTGCTTAAATTCAGAAGAATGAATTATGTACTAACACTTATCACACATACTCTCTAAGTAACTGGGTGGTGGTGCCATTGAGACAGATTTGGGGAGTTACCTCATAGTACCCATCTCAGACCATTATTTTGAACACCATACAAATTATGTGTATGCATCTGTGTGTGTTTGCATGTGTGTGATGTGTATGTTAATATATGTCAGCTGATATGAATTAATGAATTTTATACCGGCAAGACACCTGCAGAAGTTCAGTTTCGATTATGTCTAGTTTACTGACTTGTAAAACAATTGAGGCAGTTGTTCATATCCAGGAGTCTGTTGTAAAAATTAAATGTGCAAAGAAGCACACAATGCTGTGCACTAATGGTGGCACATTATTATGGCTTTGTGAGAGATGAGCTGCTACTGATCTCTCCAAACTCGGGGAAGGTGGTGTATGTGTGATAGACAGCTCTAAAGTCCAAAGTTCCCCCAAAGAAAAGAAAGGATATGCAAGAATTATATAGAAAATAATACATTTTCTAAGATTGCATTGTGAGAACTGGAAAAGTATAAAAATTATGGTATTTCAAATTGGCATACTATTATGTTGCAGTACAGCTAGCAGACAGATGTAAAAATAAAGTACAGATGTACCATTTTTTTTAGTCAAATCTTATATATGGAAATCTAGATTTAAAGAAAGATTGGTTATAGGGTCATTATTTGCTTTACAAAGCAATTTGCCATAAGGTTCTTTTAAAAGAATATGTCCCTGGTATCTTTAATATAATATTTCATTTGCTGAAAAAAATAACACAACTTTACAAGAACTCATTTCATGCATAAAATGAAGTACATATGTTGAAGGTTCAGAGAGAAAACTAAGGTAGAAAAAAAGAGAACACTGATGGTTAGGAATAAATCAGGTAATAAATTGGCAAAGGAACTTGCACTGAAACATTGTGTTTTAAAGTTTTTAATTTAATAATGTATATCCTTTAGGATATCTTTGTGTGTGCATTAATACACACAGAAAGAGACAGACAGTTGATAGACAGAGATGAGAGAGGAGAGAGAGAGAGAGAGAGAGAGAGAGAGAGAGAGAGAGAGAGAGAGAGAGAGAGAGAGAGAAACAGCATCTAATGGCACACCCACAATGCCCTTTCTTTCTCCAGCTAGGCTCTGCCGTAGTGACATGGGCTGAGAACAATCCACCAGAAGATGGGTGTTCAAAAGCTACAGCACTCTTGTCTGTTTTCTCTGGGAAGTATTTCTGGGGCAGTATTGCATTAGCTCTGGGATGTTTAAGGTACTCCACTACAGAAGGGGCATCGGTGGGCCTTTGTTTGCTGTGTGGTATAATAGAACATGGGGTGTGGATTCAATGATTCTTGCTTTGAGTTCTGGCTCCACATCTTCTGTAAATGTTTTAGTCATTTATTGTTTCTTTTTTTCTTTTTTTAAGGCAGGATCTTACTTTAGCCCAAACTGGCCTTGAACTCACTCTGTATAAAAGGTTGTCCTTGAATGCATGGTGATTCTCTTACCTGGGCCTCCTGAGTGCTGAGATTGCAGTGTGAGTCCACAACAGGCTTATGGGACTGTTTTGTTTTTGTTTTTGTTTTTGTTTTGGTGGGTTGTTCATTCAATAATGTTTTTAATAATACCATTTTAGATCACTGTATCTACATCATTCCTGCCCCTCCTTCTGCCTCAAATCCCTTGTGTCTCTCTCCTTCCAAATTTATGATCTTTTCTTTAATTATTGTTGTATGGATATACGTGTGTGTGTGTGTGTGTGTGTGTGTGAGAGAGAGAGAGAGAGAGAGAGAGAGAGAGAGAGAGTGTGTGTGTGTGTGTGTACACATGTCTGTATAGCGTGCTGAGTCTATTTAACTTTGCTCATATGTACATGTGTCCAGGGCTGAGTAGGTTGAGATTGACAACCTATGTGGGAGCTCATCCCTAGAGGGAACTGATTCTTCTTCTCCCAGTAGCCATTGAACAACTGTACATAGCATTTCATCTCTCTCTGAACTATCACTTGGTCTTGTGTATCAGGTGTCATCAGGACACTGTTGCAGAGATTTTTGAGAGGATTTGATGAAACATGTAAAGCTTTATTGTAGTGCCTTACAATAGTTGGTACACAATGCCTTCTTTCAATGTCTCCCCATCGTGTGTGTGTGGATCTACTACGTCATTCACTTTTAAGCAATAAGTGCTGAAAGAAGAGGGCTAAGCTTGCCCGTCTCATATTGCCAGAGCCTACCTGCTTCATAAGTGGGTACTATGTACATGATAAGTCTGATTGGGATAAAGCACAGAGTACATATTTTCTCAAAATATGGAAAATCTTACAGTAAAGCTGTGCACAAGCCAAGCAAGAACGAAAGAAAGAACAAAAGGGTAAAATAAAGTGCAAAGGGCACATGCCAGGAGAGAATGCTCAGATTGCACCAATTAATTAATAAGTATTCATTGGGAACACTTATTCAAGTAATTCTGAATCACCCTAATTATACAGGACTTGTCCTGAGTTCTAGAATCTTACTAGGAATATGTTCTCTGTAGATTTTTGGTTTTGCAAATTACATTTTTCCTTCTGTAGCCACATTAGTTCATGGTCAATCATAATTGTGTGTGAGAACAGTTAGGTTTTCTGTAGTTGCATCTGGATTATTTTTGTTTTATTTTTAGGCTCTCTTATTAACTGCACAGATAGTTCATCTGGCTTGGAGCCTTGAACTCGTCTAAAGCAGCCAGGTGACAACCATAGTGTGTCTGAACTCATCCTGGGCCTTGGCTCTCTCTTCCGCCTGTTCACTCTACCCCTTCCAGTCCAAAGATCATTCTTCTTGATAGAGACCACAGAATCAAAACAGAAGTTGAATCGTTCTGTTTTCTGTGACATCTGTTAACATTTTGCTGTGTGCCCCAATCAATGTACCTATCCCTTTGTTCTTCTCTACAAACAGCTTAAAATAGCTTTCTGTTGTCCTTGGCAGTTTTTCAGCCTTTAGTCAGGCTTTAACCCTCCCGACAATATTCTTGCAACACTTTTTATATTGGCTCTTCACTATGTCTTCAGCCTTCCATTTGGGGTGTGTGTTCCTTTATATTCTACATTGAATAGCTTTAAAAGGGGAAAAAGAATGCTCCTTTCATGTTACCACTTTTATATATCTCTAAAATAATCTGCGATTATTCTGTCAAAATTTTAAAAATAGGCTTATTTTCCCTTGAAAAATATTTAATCGTGGGATTGTCTTTTTTAATTTCTCTATCCTGGTGCTTGCATTCCTGGATTCTAGGATAAATTCAATGGCTAGCATTATTTTCCTGTTAACATAACAAACTCTCATATAATAGAAAACTCCTTTCCAGATTTCTCATCACTTTTGGCTCAGACAGCTAGATCTTATTCTTTGTTCAACGTGAAATTACATATTTATTGTATTATTTTTAGTCTGTAAATATCATATATCAATGAAATATAGGCCATATATATTGTTTCTGCTTTTTCTTTTGGAAAATCTCAGCCAATTCATTTGCAATTTAATATCCTCTAAATCATATGTCCTGATACAGCTTAGAATCATATTTGAAAGCTTTATTTAGTGTTTGCTTTTTAAACTTCATGTATAAGCATGAATTTGTTTGTTTGGTTTCGATATTTTTATCCACACACATTTTCTCCAGTCTTCAAAGAAACACTTCACCTTGTTTGGATGCCCCATTGCACCACCCACTTATTTCCCAAACCTCCCCATGGCAGATGCCACTACTACTGTGGATGGGTGACCTTTAGTCTCTTGATGCTCTAGATGAGTAGAGACCATGTCTCCAGAGACAGCATTGACTGCTGCATGTAACCACAGAGCAAAGGTCACTTTTCCACAGTTTACATTTGCACCCTAGAACACATTTCATTCCCCTTTGTCTCCCACATGTAAACATGAGTCTTTGAACTTGGTAGGGAGTCGCCTGCTCTTTCTTTTCACTTCTGCCTTCCAGAGATATTAAAGCTCATCCAATGTGGTCCTGAAAACTTTCCAGAATCTATGTTGAGTAAAGAGATTGTTACTGCTTTTATAGAAGGATGTAGTTACTATATGTGGAAGTCAGTCCCTATATAACACACTTAAGCCAGTCTAAAATGCCTTCTTTTACTCTTATATACCAGATTCAGATTCTCTCCAGTGCCTCAAAATATTTTTTCTATTTAATTTTGCTGAGTTCTATTTTTTAATGCCATATGCAAAACCTTTATCCTTCTCAGTAAATTAGAACCACAGAAGGACACTCATCAAATGCCCAAGATAGAAGTCCACCCTGCACACAACATTCATGCTACTGAGAACTCAAGAAGGAGGAACAACAGAATCAGCAAGATCATCTGTGGTGTGAACTGCCCAGCATCACACTCATTGCGCCTGCCTTGCTGCTTCTTCTCAGTCCTTTGCTGCTCCTAGTCATAGCTAGATTGCTGCAGGTTTATAAGCTGTTATGTTGGGGGCAGGTGAGGGCACCTGGTAACATTGCCCTTAACCAGTCCTCTAGCTGGGTTGAATGTGTAAACTGTGCAGGTCACTCATTTTGAACATCCTTGTTTAAAATCAAAGCAGAAGTATCTTCTGCAAATGTTACTTCTTTGTTGCCTCTTGACTATCCTTGTTCCTCATCCTCTGAACATCCATTTGAATCACATGGAGTATGATAAATGGCTTTAAAGGATGGAAAAGGCAGTTGACATTGAAGTAATGAAAACTGAATCTGTGCAGTCTTGGAGAAGAAGCACAGAGAGTTTGGGATAGTGTGGGACAAAAGGCTCTGGGTCTAGGATGCTCTCCCCACAGACAGAGGAGATTCAGGAGCAGATAGCATCCATGGTCCTCTCCACACCCATCTTCTAGTCCCCTGGGTACTCACTTTATTCTTCATTCTCTTGCATCTCATGATTTTCTGCTCCCTAGCGCAAAGGACAAGACAGAAGCCATTTGAATTTAGCTCAGCCAAGTGACCAAAATTGTCATTCTTATGGGCATATCCTGGAACCAAACTGGATTCGATGTCGTTTGCTTGTTTGGACAGGGTCTCACTGTGTAGGCCCTGGCTGGCCTGGGTTTGCCATGTAGACTAGGCTGGCCTCAAACTCACAGAGATTCATTCTCTTGTCCCTGCCTCCCGAGTACTGGGACTAAAGGTCTGTGGCTCCAAATCTGGCTCTCAAGCTGGTATGTAAGTATTATTTCTGGGGGAAAATCACTTATAAACTCTGAAGTTCTTTATCAATTAGCCTATAGGATGAAATGCACGTGTCCCTTTAGGGCTGGTTCTATGAGATTTGTTGAGTAAATCCAAAATAATTTATATTTACTAGAATGGTATATTTCAAACAAGTTATGGGACCTAACATACCATCTAGAAAATTTTTCATAAAAATAACACAATTTTAAAACTTCATGCACTCAAACAGATAATGTAATATTCCCAGAGATCTGTTCAATTGGAATTTTAATGTAGGCCTTAGAATTTTAATTTGAGGTGCCAAATTAATAATAAAATTATTAAAGAAGTATGGATTTTAGTAGATATATGTTTGCAAACCACTACTTTTAAGCTCTCCCAATTTTGTTTTGGCCCTAATGTTTTGTTTAAAAATGTAATTGTTAGAGGAAACACACATTTATAAAGTAATAACTAATACCCTTAGAAATCCCTTACTATGCATCTTTAAAAGGTCATAAGTGTTTTATCTTTGATTTTTAAGTAAAAGTTTCCATAAATATATATGTGTATGTATAAATGTATATTTTCCAACAGAACTGATAGATTAAAAATGATGGACAGGGACAGTGGCTGCTTCCACATATTATATTCCTGAAACAGGTAAATAAATAATTATATCCTATCATTACTAGTAAAACTTAGCTTGATTATATGAAGAATAATTACATTAACTTCTAGTACCAAAAGTCCTGCTTTTTCCCACTGTAGTTATTAAAGGGATATTAATATATGTTATAGTCTAGTTCTTGAGAGGAAAAACTGATAATAAATCTTCCCTCTGTTCATAGCTTAGCATATGCTGAAATAATGATATGGGACCATAAAGTATATAGTTGTCAAGATGTACCTGAAAGTTCTCAGGAATATTAGAACAACTGGTGACAGGTGAAATGAAAGACGCCTCAGCCCTATGAGTTTGGGAGGATTCAGCAGAATTTCTTATAGTGTCACTTTAGGGGGGAAAAAAAGCCTTACCGTATTACACGGCCGTTTCCTGCAATTAGAGTAACAACTGCAGGTGGGACAGATTCAAAACTGCCTTTCCAAGTTGTTTATAGCAATTTCCCATTGGTCTCCTGAGGCTGCAGAAACAGGATGTGGTGTGAGCTACTCTTCACATCCTAATGCACATTAGCAGTGGTACCTTGTTAAGGGTCCTGTGTCTTTCCCTTAGAATCATAGACATCCCACCCAATTAAAATTGTTCGTTGTGAAAACCAAAGAGGCCTAGCCCAGGCAAGCCTCTCAAACGCTAGAAGCTCAGAGGCTTGCTTGCATCAGCCACACGGCATCCGCCTTGGCCCCCTGAAAATAAACATATCTTTTGCATATATGCTCTCCTGGCTGCCAGCACTCTGCCAGGGAGAAGTGCTATTCTAAATGGAGATTCTTTCTGTATCAGCAGGAAGAATTTATATCCAGTCAGAGAGAAAGTGGAGAGCAGCTCTTGTTGTTCGTCACATTTTAGTGCTGGAAAGTGCTTTGCCCTAAAGGTGCCAGGTAAAGAGAATTGCCAAGTAAAGAAAATTTATTGAATGCATTTTCCAAAAGGGAAGCATATCTGACATTTTGTTTCCAGGATCTCAGAAAAAGAACTCTTCTTAGTCTTTCTACCAAGGAAGGACATTCATAAAGGATCTAAAACAGTCCCATTCTGTCTTGGAATGCATGTACACAAATGCGTTCTACTTATTCATCTGTAATTATCTTATGCTTCTCTTTATTCAGATGTCAGTCTGCACCACACATCAGAACACTGAACTTACTGAATCCCTATTTCTGGACCTTCTCTCCTTTAGGGGAGCCACAGACTGTGAGTGCACACATCTGCCCCCACTAGGGCTAGCCACCTCAGAGTACCGTGCTCCGACGGTTGTCTGGATTTTGTGTTCAGGAATACACCAAGGATCCCAGTCAAACTTGCTTGCCAAAGTTTGCAAGATGTCTGTCCATTTGCACGCTTTCCCTTGACTTTGGGGAAGGGAACACTTAGTGTCACCGGGACGGTCCAGCCTTTCATCGCTCCTAAGCAGTTCCTCTGTGTTTGCCGGTTTGTTAAAAAACATTTTTTTTTTTTTCAGTTACCATTTGTGTATTCTGGAACTTTAGAAAACTTAGGCTTGACAGAAAACAACAAACAAACAAACAACAACAAAGGGATCAATCCGACTGAAATGAAAACACCCAGTTTATTCCCTCTTGTGTAGTGGAAGGGTGCTTTTCTCTCCTGCTAGGCACAGTGATTCCAGTCTCCATTCCAACTTGGTCAGGGACAAAGCAAAAGATTCCACCTCTGGGCAGGTACAATATGTTAGCTAGAGAAGGACTGCTCTGGTGGTAAGGATGACAACAATTAGCACATGCTACTCATTAACAAACGGAGATTAGAATGCAGCCGAAATGGCAAGCTGCCATCAACGCAGTAGTTACGGGGCAGTTTAATTTCTAACGAATGTGAGCGCTGGATCAGTAACAATATTCGACAAAACGCCGCCTGCATTCTCTTATGGCTTTCATTACCAAATTGAAAATCTGTGTAGATTTCTGAAAATTACTTTTAAATGTAGCCAATCTCCTAGACTGCAAGGCTTGATTTGCTGGTGAGGGAGCCCTGCTGTGAGATTTTAATGAAAGATCATAGTGGCCCTCCAAGGCCGGCAAAGAGCTATGGGCCCTGGAAGACCCGAAATAATCTGTTTTACTTTTAATGGCAGCCATTTTATATTCATTAAGATCAAAATGCAGTTTTGCAGGCAAATTGCAAAGCTGTTCCACTCACAGCTTGAGAACCTGGAGGCCCTACAGCTTTTTATCTTGTTCATAAGCAAATATGCAGTTAATATCTTTTAATATGCTTTGATGCTTGCTACCTTATGGGTACATTGTACCAGAGGTTAGGGAACTGCATGTTTCCTTGGCACAGTCAGCGCGAACTAAAGCCGCCGTCCTTTTATTTCCATAATGGTAGAAGAAATGAGTCTCTTTTTATCCCCCTCCCATTTTTTTTTTAAATGTGAGCTCTGCTCAAATAAATTGTAGAGCACTGTATAGTGTACATTCAGGGTCTCAGCAAAAGCACAGTTTTTCACTGGGATCCATCTGTTGGTGGTTTGTATTATTTAAATTTATACAGTCGCATTATTTGAATGTAAACAGCCAAATAAGATAGGATCAAATCATTGGCATCTGGAAACTGTGCTCTCATCCTGTTTGATTGTGAGGTTGTCTGCATTAATAATGGAGTTCTAAAGGCTGTGATTCCACCTGATATACCGTATGACCCTAGCAGTTGTGATCTTATCAGGGTTTCACTGTAGTAGAAAATGAAGGTATTTTGCAGCTCATTTCCAGCAAAGCTAGTTTGCATTATCTGCTGTCCAGAGCAGTCCTGCTTGTTTTGTGTGTTGTAAAACACCTCCACCCCCTTTCTGATTTGCAGCTGTACTTCCGGTCTGGAATCATGTTGTAGATTAATTTCCATCAGATTTCTTACAGAAGGCAAATGATAGTGTGCTGAATGGGGAGGAAGGAAGGGAAGAAGGGAGGGGAGGAGGGAGGGAGGGGAGGAGGGAGGGACAAAAGGGAAAAGGGGAGGAGGGATAGGGAGATGGAGATGAAGGAAACATTGCATCTTCCGCCCCCAGTGTATTCAGTTTCCATCTCTTCCCTGAGACAAGAAAGAAGGTGGATCCCAGTGATGTTACCACTCAGTCCGTTACCCCATCTTAATCATGCCATCAGCAATAGGTCAGGCCTACACATTGTTGTCCAAAATTATATGATTAGCTGATAGTTGTAGAAACAAAATTCAGGGGTCATTGTGGATAGAAAAAGGAACCTTAGTTGGTAAATTACCATCAACTTGAAGACTTGGAATCTAGACTAATTAGAACAACAAAGAGACTCTATGCTCTGCTACTCAGATGATTTTGGTTTTGTAATTCATCAGGGCCTTACTTGCCTAGCTAAAGCAATGATGGGAGTTATGGCACATTTTGTGGTTAGAAGGAGGCTGTCTACTTTATCCTGGAGAAGGTGATGGTACCACATTTCTTGTTCATATGGCAGCCATCTCAGACACTTCAATAGAACTGCAAGGACAGCTTGTTGAAGAACCGGAGGCAACCCCTTTATGAAAATTAACACTCATTGTGTTGTCTCAAAAAATAAAAGAGCTCCCTGAAAAGGCCAGCTTCTTCTCTCCCTCCAGAGGCACCCAGTCTCTGCTCTTCACCACACCCCATAGCATATTCTCATACTGTGCAACATGTTTACACATCTAACTTCCCACTGTGAGGCAGCACAGCTTCTCTGCAGTCTCTAGCAGGCAAGCTTCACGGGGCCTGTGAGGAAATTTGTTAACTCCCTTCCCTGGGTCTCTGGGAGGGGTGAGGGTGTCTGGCTCACCAAGGCACGATTGAGCAGGCTTCTGAAAACACTCCAAAAGCAGACAGAGATGTGTGGATGGGCAGCCAGCCAGGGTGGCCTGGGGGTGTAGGGGGTGCTGATGGGGCCTAGTGATTTAAGCAAAATGAAGTCAGGAAGGAGTGTTTGAGGCTTGGAGACAGAGGGGTGTCCTGAAGCCCAAGGATTAACTATAAAGAGTTTGAACCTGCCTCTGTAAGTGAAGACCTAAAGCATTCCACCCATCCAACTTTAAAAGGGAAATGGGGAATGTAAAGAATATAAAATTAATTTCAATTATATATTTCCTGTCAGTTCAATAGTCTCCAATACAAAAGTCCCATAAATTAAATTAAAACATAAAATTCCTTCTCATGTACTTCTGTTTTCTATTCTTAATACCTCTTGACATTTAGTCTTTAATGTGCTACACTTTCTTGCCCTGCACAAATATATACTTCAGGTTTTGATTTCCAGTCAGTAAGGTTGCATCACAAGGCATCATGAGATAATTAAAATAGCACAAATCTTTGGGAAAATAGTCAGAAGAGGGAATACACTTAGGTGTGAGAAGTTTTGCCCAATGTTTATTTACCACCTGATTTCAGAATTATTCTTAATTCCATAGTTCAGTCATTTTCTATTAACCATCATTGCTGTTTTCAAAAACAATATGGAGATTTCCCCAGGATCAATAATCTGGCTTTCTTTGGGCTGAACAATTGTTTTCTGCCTCTTTTTCACTCCATGTGCTGTGTGGTGCAGTGGCCACAAAAGGGTCACTCTCTGGCAGAGAGTAGATTTGCATTTTGATCCGGTGCAAGGGAGAAACTAATATTGCACACTATTTTCACGTGCTGGTGGTATCATCAGTGGTGTTACATCATTGCAAGTTGAGTGCTGTGTGGATTCCTAAAGAGGAGGTGTGTGTGTTGGGGGGTGGGTGCCATGAAGAATAATATCACCCTCCATGAGACTTTGTCAGGGAAACTGAAGAGAAAACAATCTTCATTGAAGCTTTTTGCTATTTGGATTTCTTTCGGCGCCTATTATCCATCAGAATATTTGAATCCATATAGAATGGAGTTCCTTGGCTCCTACACAATAATATTTTTAAGCACGCAAAAGGAAGTTGTATTGCTCAAATTCCTCCAAAAAGGTTATCGAAATTGCCCTGAAGGGTTGACACAGTCTTGCCAGAGAGTGCTTTGAAAGATGATGTTATTATTTTTCGTTGGTCATTCCACGAAAGTATTAAGAGGAGAAAAAAATTGACACCTGTCCCTTCGATCTTATTTAGCAAAAAGAAAAAACCAACAACAACAATGAAAAAAAAGAAAAAAAACAAATACAAGATTTCACTTTAACAGGGTCTTTCAGGCAGAAAAATACAGCAGTAACATGTGTAAAGAAAATTTCAATATGTTTTGACAATAGAGTAATCTAGAGGAAGTGTTATCCCCCTTGTGGAGGTCATCATTCTTAATACAGTGTGTGTCATCAATTCTCAGGACAACAGAGAAAATGATCTAGTCAATACATATGAAACAGAAATCATGCATAAACATGCAGCCTTACTATAAAGTGGGTGACACACTGAAAATTGGATAGCAGTCCTGGATGCAATTTTCCATAACTTTTTATTATTCATAAGATCGTGTGATCTAATAAGCCACACCTCAAATTACTGTCCATTGAAGGTGCGCTTGAGTGATAGATTTTGACAAAGCAGACAGGGGATATATTATGATTAGGATCAGAAGCCGAAATGCTGGGCTTTCCGAGGCTGACTGTTTTCAGCTGGCTTCCATCAATTCTGTATTTTCCCCCTTAAAAAAAATGAAGAAGCATGAATGAATCCATGGACTATGAACACATAGAAGAAATCTACTGATGAACCATAGGAGTAGCTCTGATCCCAAGTCTCTCCTTGCAACTTTGATTTTAGGTGGGGGAGGAATGATTTAAGAAGGAACAATGAAGAGGAAATATGGCTATCTGGGTTGAAAGGGATGTATATCAAATGTGTTACTTAAATATTTGTTAAAACACCCAGGACTTTAAAGTGGCAGGCTCTTTCTTAAATATTTAAATGGAGGGAGGATAAAATGAGATGATGATGTTACTGCAAGACAAACTCAGCGTTCCTAAGACAAGCCAGACCTTACCGTGATTCCCTGCCAGTTTCTCCTGAAGCAGAGCTCTTTGTGAAAAGCTTTTAAAATCCTTCCTTCCTTCCTTCCTTCCTTCCTTCCTTCCTTCCTTCCTTCCTTCCTTCCTCCTCCCCTCCCTCCCTCCCTCCTCCCTTCCACCTCCCTCCCTCTCTCCTTCCTTCCTTCCTTCCTTCCTTCCTTCCTTCCTTCCTTCCTTCC
>CABHPR010115826.1:16725-38088 GCA_902168415.1 Peromyscus melanophrys | reverse complement strand
CATGAAGAATGAGAAAGTTTCCAATGTTTTTTCTTTGAGAGTAAGCCTATCTTATAATTAAATTATTATTTTAAATATTCTTTGATAAAGAAAAGCAAGTGAATCTCCCTTCTGGTGCAATTTATGCATGCATACACTTTAAAATGTTGGCTTAAATACAATGCTAATGTACAACTGCCTTCTTCATTTGCTATGTCAAATATAATGGGAACCTTTATATTTCCATATACCCAACGTTAGCTTGTGCTTATGTCATAGGATGGAGAAGAGCATCTGTTTATTGATAAGCCTCTTTATGATTGTTGGAATATTTGACTCGATATCCTGTAAGACTGTTTAACCAATAGGTTTGTCTGATGCTTGAATATATCCCGCTATGATTTGCAATGAAAATGATAGTGCATTTGAAATGTTTTTCTGTAATAGAGAACATTAGTGAGTACCAGAAGTTAGTTTTCATACTTATACATGTAGGACTTTTCTTCAGCTCTGTACTCCAGGCAAGCCATTCCTTAAGGCATCTTGTATAATTCAAAAGAATAGGCAAATGTGAAAACAGTTTCAATATATTTTAGAATATTGATATGTAGTGTTTTGTTGAATCGTATGGCTGTCAAGACTAATTGCTATAGTTTACAGTTAGATATTCAGTCTCTTCTTAAATGTGGCATATTTTCAAACTGGAGCTGTATTATCCTGGATATTTTAAAATTAAAAAAAATGAACTATTTATTATGCTTTAAGATCCTTTTATATCTAATTAATATATTAGTTGCTCTATATTTAAATTACTTTGATGATAATGTAAAACCTGAAGGATTTCTTTACCCTTTTATACCTCTTCCTGAAAATTTTCCTAGTCTCCCTTTCCCAGTCTTTCTATGTAGATGACAAGGCTCATGACCACTAATGAACAGAGTAATATTTGGAATATTTTATCTACAAGTCATCGCTGCCCTATGTTATCAAAATATGGTGTTCTTTTGAATATTCACAGCATGGAAAAGATAAGCTTCCCTTTTCCTGCTCTTCCTTCCTTCCTTCCTCTCACCCTCCCTCTCCCTTCCTTATCATCTCCCTTCTTTCTTTCCCCTTACTCCTTTTCTCCTTTCCTCTTCCCTTCCTTCCCTCTCTGTTTTCTTCTGTCTTTCTTTTTTAAGATAAGATTTCTTCAGTAACCAGGGCTGGCTTGCACTTCACTATGTAGCCCATGGTAACGTTAGCCTCACACTGGTCCCCCTCCTCAGCCTCCCAAGTGCTGGAAATCGTCATGAACAATCCACTACTATTCACATTTTCCATAGATTGATTTCACTTGTTTACCTAAGGAATTCGTTTTAATTTACAAAACTAAAGAAATTATTTTATATATGCTGGCACTGAATAGCAAGCACAAGTATTCCAAGTTGTAAAATCGGGTATCCCCTTTAATGAATTTTACATAAAACTCCATTGTCAGAAGTCTTTCTATCTAATACAGCTAAGACAAATATTTGAAGATGTTTTGGAGTTGGGATTTAACAAAAACAGTAGTAGAACTATTCATGAGAAGTCTTGTTTTGTTGTTTGGTTTTTACACTGTTTTATTCTTTTCTCACATAATACATCTGGACCACAATCTCCTCTCCCTCCCCTCCTATCAATACCCTCCCCCCAAATCACTTTGTGTCTTCACAGTGGGTCACTGTAGCCATTTTCCTCACTGGAACAGTAGGTGTTGTCTGAACAGATCAAAGAGTAGCCAAGACAACCTGTGTAATAACTTGCCATTCTCTATCCATTAAAACTCTGTGCTCTAGATTCTAAAGTTCTGTACACCAGACATCACTGCCTAACAAACAAGGCTCCCGCCAAGGAACTGTCTGGATTGCCTTCTGCAGTGCTATTTAATGCTTAGGTTTATCCATATTCCTAATCAATCATTTACTAATATTACTAATATAAAATTAGTATTTAGCAGTATATTAATCCCACTGTTAAGATTATTTTTAATTTAACACTATCCAAAACCTTCCTCCCTTTCAATTACTTGTGATTTATAGTTCCATGGGATTGCTTCATCTAATCTGAGAAACAATAAGATTTCATCAAATACTATTTTTCTCCTCCTCTTACACTAACGCAGTAGCATACCTGTAGCTAGAGTTTTCCTGCCTGGCCAAAGTCAGGACAAATCTCTCTCACCTGCTAGTCCCATAGCCACTCAGACTCAACCAAGTAAACACAGAGACTTATATTGCTTACAAACTGTATGGCCGTGGCAGGCTTCTTGCTAACTGTCCTTATATCTTAAATTAATCCATTTCTATAAATCTATACCTTGCCACATGGCTCGTGGCTTACCGGCATCTTTACATGCTGAATGTCCTGGCGGTGGCTGGCAGTGACTCCCTCCGCCTTCCTGTTCTTTTTATTCTCTCTGTTAGTCCTGCCTATACTTCCTGCCTAGCCACTGGCCAATCAGTGTTTTATTTATTGACCAATCAGAGTAATTTGACATACAGACCATCCTTTTTTGAAACATTAATATATTGCTAGAGTTTCCTCTGCATCTACTTACGTTTTTGACCAAGTGTTTCTTATTGCAGGGGACTAGTTACAGTGTTCATCTCTGTGAGTGTTTTCTATGTGCTTGATGAGATACTAGGTACCCTAAGGAAATGACATGATGCTCAGGAAGTTTCAACCCAAGGAAGAAGATTGACATCTCTGAGGAAGACATTGTTAACTCCACCATGGAGGATTCCATTGTTGCTTAACTATCTAAGATTATTATTAGAGGTTTGGTTTAAAATAGAAAAAAAAAAGTTATGGAAACAATGGCATTGTGGTACAGCCCTAATATGGAAATTGATTTAACAAAAAAAAGTCACTGATCATTAAATTACCATGTATCTTCCCATTGCAAAATTCCCAGGGAATAGTGTCAGCACCTTTTACTTTAAAAATCTGTGTCTCTGGGACTGGAGAAATGGCTTAATGCCAACAGCAGTTCCTGCTTTTTCAGAGCACCCATGTTCAAAAGGATCTAGGTTTGGTTACTGGCGCTCACATCAGGGTACTTATAACTACCTTTATAACTCCAGTTTCAGGGAATATGACACTCTCTTCTGGCCTCCCTTGGTATCTGCATGTACATAGTGCATGGAAACTTATGCAGCTTCTCTCCCTCATATACACATATAAATAATAAATAAATGAATAAATAAATAATAATCTTTAAAAACAAAGGATGATGTCTCAAAATACTACTTATAAGATCAAATTTTAATGATATCAGTAGCTAATCTGGAAGTGAAGTTCAAAGTCGAGCAGATCCTAGCTAAAAACCAGAATCCTTCAGGGAGGAGACCGGTCCCGCACTATTTTTACTATACTGGGACAGAGCATATTTTCCACAAAGGCCACAGCTAAAGCTCAGAAGCAGCCAATTGTCAAATAAGTAGTCCCGTGTCTCCCAGTCGGGCAGTAGCTTGCATTTCTGTTGTTTGTGCATTATTTCTGTCTGGGATGCTCCCCTTATTTTATTTGAAAAATACAAAACCAGAATCATTTATCTGGCTGTGGAGAAACCATTTTAGGAAACTCATACTTTGATACATTAGCCACCTAGAGCTAAAGATACATCTGTTGAAGACAAAGACAAAGCATAGCTCTACAATTAGGTATTTACTTCCAGGCAGCCTCTTTGGTAAAATTTAGTTGAGAAAGTAATCATTCCTCAAAAAAAAAAAAAAAAAGCAAAAACCAAATTCAAACAAAAAAATTTCAAGTTTAACTTGAAAAATCAAAATGGTTCTTAAGTTCTGTCTGATGCATAAAGGGGTAGAAGCAAAGGAATTACATTCCAAAGCCAAGAAAGAGGGTGGACAAAAGCACCTGAGCCACTTGACATAGTTCATAGCCTTTTCCAAAGGAATAAAAGTCTGTTGAGCAGGGAACCAAAAGATCTCATTATAGGATGAAGCCAAGCCATATTAAAGCTTGTGCACTAGTAACTATGTCTAAAAACAGCCTGCTGTTTTATATTGAACCAATACATTTCTTAACTTGGTAGGTTGCAGTGTAAAGATGTACAGAGCCTGTCTGCTGGATGCTATGCCAATTACAGATATGGCTGAGTAGTGTCAAACACCTACAAACAGTACTGAAAGCAATCTTAGAGTGAAACAAAAGAGGTTTTGAAATGTCACCTCAAAACCTAGAAAGCACAGTTCATCATGTGTCTGACTCTTAGAGTTTTAAAATCTCCTTTATTATATAATTTAATGTGGCCGTCATATGATCCCTCAATCAGAGTGCACAGTTCTTTCAAGGACATGAATAGTGCCCGAGAGATACAGAGAGTATCTTAGAAGTAACACTTTCAGGTGACAAGTGATCTCTGATCAGCTCTGCAGAAAGTGTGTTTTATCGGCATCAGGGTAAGGGACAAGTGAAATATCCCAGAATACTCACTACATTAGATTTCGTTAGATCATCAGAAAGAATAATTGGGCATATTTACACAATTACCTTTTAGTAAACTGTTATGTGAGTTTAACTATAGGATATATATTCTGGTAAAAGTACATTAAATTGCAATCCAAAAGCAATTTCGCTGCTGAGGACATTATTTCTTTTTATCTAATTATTCACAAATTAATGAATAAAATCAAATTCCAATCACTGAAGAAAATGAAGCAATGTGGAGAAACAGAAACACAGATTAGTTAAAGCAAAGATATGCAATACATTTCTTTTATTCAAACTTGGTGCTTAAAAAAGAACAAGTCCATCATCTTGGAATTTGACTTGTAGCTTGACATTCAAAATAATCTGAGTAGAATTTTCAGTGAGGTAAGCACAAAACTAGTTCAAAATGTGTCACTCTCGATTACTGCACTCAGGTGGTGTACCCATTAAAATTCCCACTTGTGGGTTCCGCTCAGTATGCAAATGGGGTCATTACCTGGAGAGTTTAATTGGTTATGACATTGGGAGTAGAATTTTCCTTTCAAAATAAATCCACTTACACATATTTTCACTAGAAATCTGATTGCGATATGGACTTGAGGTTATTTTGCTTATAAATATTTACTAAACTTAGCCTCTTCTTATTTATTTATTACAAATAATTCAAGATTGATCTAGGTTACTTTGATGTAGTTTTATTTGTTGTTCTACAAGGTGGACTGAAAAGAATCTTCGTAACTAGTTGCTTATCAAAGCATTATAGGAGTATTTGTATCTTTCAGTTCACCAGTTATATGTGGGTATGCTTCAGTACAGATATTTTCATCCTGCGATTACAACATTCTCTGATAATGATTTAATATATTTCATTTGAAAGGCTCATTTTTCTCTCTATGTGACACTTTAAAAGAGTGTACAGTTGAATATTAATTTGTCATCTTAGCTGAACTTATAAACACACAAATACACTCACAGTATTGCTGAGGCCAGATGTCTGTAGCATTTATAGGCTCTTTATATTTACTGCTAGAACATAATGAGGACATTAAGTTATTTGTCACAGTCAGTCTTGGAGACACTTCCATTATAAGATGAAAGACTCCTGAATACAGAGTGCGTAAACAACAAATTGCTGTAGAAGGCACGGGACTCTGTACACACCAAGGGGTTTTCACTGATTCAAGAGATTCCTCCCAGAGAAAACTCACTAACAAGAATATTGATAATGCCTGCATTTGCAATGAACCCTGAAATCACCGTGTAGTCTAGTCAGGGAGGCACTAACAGTTCCTCGAGACAGGGCCTATGTAGTCTAAATTTGTATTATTAGACCAAGTTTTAAGTTTATTAGACATCAGCCAAAATCCTATCACCCCCCTCTCTAATATATATATATATATATATATATATATATATATATATAGAGAGAGAGAGAGAGAGAGAGAGAGAGAGAATAAGTTTCCTTTATTGTAAGAAGAACATTCTAAAACCATAGAAAAAAATTACTCCAAGTATATAAAAGAGTGAATACTACAAATTCATAGCTGGACTGTTGGGCAGGATTTTTAACATCTGTAACGATGGGAAATTTCCCATAGAATATCAAATATGGATCCAAGTCTCTAACACTCATTTTCTATGATATTTCTAATTGTGCCCAGAGGATAAGAAGGAGTTGGCGCATCCAATAAATATAATCATTTACATGCACGGAGCTCCCTTTGAAGTTAATAGAACCTATGGAAAGAGGAGTTATGCATGGCAGAAACGAAGTTCAACGTGAATCTCATTCTTTCTTTTTAACATGCAGTGGTATTGCCAACACATTTGGATTTCCTCACTGATTATCTTTCCTTTGTGTGTGATGTTTCAGTTGAAGTTGAGTGAAGTGCTCCATGTGTTAAGTGAAGATAGTCCAAAAGACAGGACGTGATGATTGGCAAGCACATACCTAAGGACCAGCTTTGTGAGATAGCATCCAGAAGTGATAGGGCCTGACATTTGTAGAGCTTGTTAAGCTTTTCAAAAGGGAACCAAATCCATTTTCTTATTTGATCTTCTCAACACTACAGTTCTTCCAGGATATACATTTTTACCTCCATTTTACAGATGAAAAACCTGGGACATATAACTAGACTTTTCTTCCCAAAGTAATGCTTACTTTACTTATAAACCAAGAAAAGTTAACTCGTATTCTTGGATCACGTCTTTATATGTTTTATGAAATCTCACACATTGTTTAGTAGAATAAACAGATTTGATCACCACTGTTCTGTCTCAACCTGGAATGGAGACATGAAATCTTACCTGTTGTGTTTCTTATCTCCCATCTCTCCTAACTTGAATGGTTAAACTGGCTTAGATGCTCGACAACGTATGAAATCAGCCACTCAGAGTACTTAACTGTCATTGCATGTACTCACCCTTAGTGGAGTCAGTCAGCCTAACAGAGATTACTGACTGGTGCTTATTATCGATATCTTTTGTCCTAGTCAAGTGTCAATCACGTCATTCATCTTCTGTTTACCCTTCTGTACCTCTTTAACACCTCTGCCTCTTTGATGTGCTTGGTGGGCATCTGTGGGTGGTTGGCACTGGTAGAAAGGGGACAAAACGGCATTGTTTTTAACTCCCATCCTGCACTTTGGCTCCTTTCTGATAGCAGTGAATTGACCTCCTGCATACATAAGTTTCTGCCCAGGGCTTCTCCTTCTGTGGGCTCCTGATACCTCATTCTCCCTCTCCAGGCCTTGAACAAATAATTTCTGATTGGTTGGTTTCTAACAATCTGGTCCCCTTGCTCATGTTCTTACAACTGATTGTTCTTCTGCAAACATTCTATTACAAAACTCCCTTTGCTGAAGCCCTCTGAGTGAGCCATCTATTTCCTGCCAGTGTCCTGACTAATGAGGTTGTAAGTTTGTGTGTGTGCAAAAGCACATGTCTGAATCCAGTCATTTCATCGTGTATTTCTAAATTTCTTTCAAAACATAAATACTGAGAATCCCTTGGGTGTTTGTGTGTCCTTTATTATGGACAGCTAGTCAAATGTTCTAGAACAAGTGTGGCACTGGACAGATAGCTCCTCAACAATGTTGTTTCAATCATAAACCATCTTTCACACTATCACTTGACACTATTAAAAATTTGTTAGGAAAAACAAAAAAGAGAACATCACTACTCAGAATGGCCCAGTTTACATCTGTGTTTACAAAGAAAGTTGTAAGATCCCAAGCTATAATTGAGTTTTACTTTCCCCCCACAATCTGAAATCATTCTGCATCAGCACATGTAAGCAGATTTATAGCAGAAATCCTAGTCTAGAAATGAATCATACCAGAAGTGTGCTTCTGAGGGTATTTAAATAAACTTATCAATGATAATAAAACAATTTATAAGTGTTTACCTTCGGTGATTATATCACTTTTTTTTTGTTTTTCGAGACAGGGTTTCTCTGTGTAGCTTTGCGCCTTTCCTGGAGCTCACTTGGTAGCCCAGGCTGGCCTCGAACTCACAGAGATCCGCCTGGCTCTGCCTCCCGAGTGCTGGGGTTAAAGGCGTGCGCCACCAACGCCCGGCCGATTATATCACTTTGAACTGAAAAACTAAGTAGGTCCAGTATCGAGCTGAGGTATCAGTTCACTCCTGGACAGGTAAGCTTAACAGGTGGGTTGCCATCTCAATTATTAAAAAGTTAGTGTGATCATCTTTGTCCCTTTGAAGCAAAAAGTGACATGATGGCACCAAACATTTGTGGTGGGGAGGCAGAGACAGGTGACTCCCTGAGTCATGGCCTACCAAGCCTCACCTATTTGGCAAGTTCTATGCCAATAAGAGACCCTGTCTCAAAAACACTGTGAATTAGGCCTGAGAAATGATAGCAGAGTTTGTCCTCTGCCTCCATACACAAATGCACACACAACCCTGTGATTATGGGGTTTGTCAACAAGTTCTGAGTTTAGAGATAGTGAATGAACATTAATATAGAGATGGGCAGAATGTCCATGAGAGCAGAGGGATGAGAGTGATAAGCTCCTCCTGATAACCTAGATCTTTTGCCAAAGTGGAGATAATTCTTTGAAGATTTGGGGAAAGTTCACAGTCATCAGTGCATTTTGAAATTGTGGTAATGGTCAGGATGGAGAAGGAGTAGAGGTGAGAAGCAGAGCTGCGCCACACTAGACAGTGCTGGGAATGCTTCTTGGAAATGTATAGACTCCTTCCTCCAGGGCATATGAAGCTTCTGAGGTACTAAATGAGGCCAAGACGAGATCGAATTCTTATTTTGCTGCATTATATCAAGGAAGCAATATGGGCAGTGGACTGGAGGTGATGAAGCCCAACTTGGAAAGCTTGTGCATTGCTTCACTTATCCAAATGATGGTACAGACATGTACCAAGATTTTGCAGTGATGTGTGCAGGGCATGGGGATTTTAATTAAGCCCATTTGAAAATCATGATAACTGAAAGCATGACCTAGGTAAGTGGATGTAAGTATGTCCTGTATTCTCATATGAACTGTATGAATATGAAATAAAGCCAAGTTCATCAAAGTTTGGAAGAACATTTATGTTTCAAGACATGAAAACCATGTTTCCTTCAACACGATGTTGGATTTGAAGTTGCTTAAAGCAGCCTCACCAATATTAGAAACTTTTACCAAAATTCCTATAGATTTGAATGGTAACCATGGCTGTATATGTGGTGGTCTGGTGGTTGATCTTAAGAGACAAATTGGGATGAAATGTCCCAATTTTCTCGTCTATTAACGTTTCCTGTAAGCCAAAGTGCAGGGGTGGGGGAGTTTAGGGATAGGGTGAATTCTGGGTGAGATGCGTAGAGATGGGGTGAATGTGAGAGAAATGAAAGGCAGAAAATGAGCAGGTGACATGGACTAAGACATCCAGAGGGCCTGGCAGAGAAGAGATGCTCAAGTATCTGCTTTTGGTGTTTAGGTGTACACTGTGGAAACTTAAATGTTCAAAATCAAACACAGACTAAGCAACAAGAGGGATGCATGTTAACAGGACAGACACCTACTGCATTACTCACACCTCTAGCCTGACCTTTGAAAACTATATTAGCCAATCACTAACCATTCATTTACTGGTAACTGCTCAGTTGACTAAGTGAAAATTTCTGTAACTAGTGCATTGAGCAAATCCAGTCCCAGGGACCAGTCTTAGACTCGATGACTCAAATCTCTGCTTAGCCTCCAGCAGCAGTAAAATTAGTGAGTAAAGTTTCTGAAGCTATATTCTTGCCAATTTTGTCTTTTTACACCATCTGACTCAAATTCCCAATTGGAGATGTTCCAATTTTGTGTTGTTCTGAGGGGCTGTTTACTGCCCTGGAGAGGTTACCTAACTTGCCTTGAGTTCTAGGTGTCATATCTTATTTTTCCATAATTCTAATAAAATGACCAAACCTGTCTTAACTATTCAATTTTCACACTAAAGTATAAAAGAGGCATTGAATGAATCTCTGTGCTTTCTTTTTAATAATTAACTTCCAATGTAAACATCTAAATTTGAGTTGCAAATATCTAACAACTTCCAAGGAAGTCTTTGGAGAACACAAATAATGAGGGCAAAAGACGGAGAGCTACCAGAGCAAGAGAATGCCACTTGGAGTCTTTGAGGGAGGGGCGTGTCAAGAGCTGTTTCTACCAAGAGAGATAGATACTTAGAGAGAATCAGAATGCAGATCCCCTGGCAGAAACTCAATTTATCTCTGGCACCTGGGCCATCAAATAGGCGCTGGTAGCTTATCTGTTCATGCAAATACGTATATTGAAATATTTTTGGAAAGTATAGGAAGCAAGGCAACAGGAGTTGTTGCTATCTGAAAACTGTAACACAGAAAGCTACATGTGGTGGACACTTAAAAAGTTTTGTGTTTTGATCCCGTGAGTGCTTTTGTTTTGAGTAAATATGCCATAGACCAGAAGTCACATGCAGAGCTTTTGAATTTATTAGGAAGTCAAAAGGGTACCATTCATTTGGATGACAACTTCTTTCAAACAAAATATGTTTTAGGTACTTGGAGCAAAAATGCAATCAGTTATGTTAAAGTATGTAGATGGTGTCCATATTTAGGTTATTGCAAAACCTATCCACTTTTAAGAGTTTACTGCTTTCTGTTGGCATTTTAATCATTTCTTCTCTAAAGAAGAGCATTCATCTGGGACAAATGACTTTTTCCATGGAGAGCAGAAGTTAATTTTTAATAAGAGAAAACATTTCACTTTTATGCTTTCTTAAATTTCAGCAGACATGTGATTTTGAAATGTACCAAAATGCCTGAATATCTTTGAAATGTAAAGGTTACAGTTTCTTTCTGCCCTATATCCATTTAAAAAATTTCCATTGTTTGTAAGTTGGCACGCTGTCTGCAAAAAGTTTTCTAAATGAAAAAACATGTTGGGATAATGCATTGTGTAATTGCATTCCAGGTTTGCATTAATAAAGTATTATACTAGTAAGTTTTATAACTAAAGGTAGCACTCTGGTTGTCATATATTACAGTATACTCAATTTGATTGTTACAGGGTAGACATCTGCCAGAAACATTTCAGTTTAGCATGATGAATTTACCTTACCCTGTCAAGAATCACATTACAATGCCAAAGTGTTGCTTTGAATATATGTTGAAAAACAGAAATAAATTTGTTGAGGTAGGGTTTCAAATCCCCTCAGGATCTTGTCATTACTGGCACTGTGGCGTGGCACATGTAAGCTCGAGTTACTCTGAGGGGGATTTACCAACACTGAATGTCACTCATTGAATCAGGACAGCTAAAGAAAAGATATTGTTGACTGGGAGTGCTACAAGTTTATCAGCAGTGCAGCAAGGAATCTGGCATCTGCTCATTTCACATAAAAGCATAAGGATATTTGAGCATGATCTCTTTCCAAGCCACTCAAGCATTCACGAGAGAAGTTTGCTTATCAGCAGAGCCTTTTTCATAGAGAGTTACTGCTGCTAACAGTTGCCATGTTTACCTCAAAATTCAAAGGACAGCCTTTACTCACCACAAGCGAATTCACACATGGGTGTGTGAAGTATGAAGTTATAAGATGGACGGCAAACCAGACACCTAACAGGTAGAGTGGCAAACTCACTATAGCATGCCTTGGAAACGCCAGGACATTTTACTGCAATCTCTTGAAAGGCCTGTGGATTCTATTAAGAATTTGCTGCACACATTTTCCGGTACAGACATGGCCACATGATAGGCTTCCTATATCCATAGCAACTTTGAAAGTCTAAGATGAAGAATAAAGACGACGCCCTTAATAATACCATAGGGGCACAGCCATAGAGGCAAGATTGTGAGCCAGGTTCACAGTTTAACTACCATAAAAATTAGCTGCCACTTTCATTTGAGAAACATGGCAGATAAAAGTGGTTTCAATATTCCACCATTGCATTAATGTAGATATCACACAGATATATTAAAATTTTCCCTCTCAACACCATGTGTTAAGAAAGTAGTAAAAGTATTATGTTTGCATGCAACAGATTTGACGGGTAGTCTGGGAAATATATGAAATGTTATATTTTTAAAGGAGTTGGCTTATAAAAAGTCATATTTGAGGGAGTGTGGAATCAATTCTCAGGGATAGTTTATGGTTCAGGAATTCCTACAAGGTAATGGGAGAAACTTGTATATGTGTGAGCATATACATATAAATATGAAATATTAATATTTTACACTAAACTTCATTAAGAGAGAAGATAAAAAGCATGCTATCAAAGTTTATGTTTGCAATATGTCAATATTATTCACATACTTTAAAAGTTATGCTTCTAACATTTTCTAACTTGAATTTTGAATCTTCTTTCTATATAACTAGGCAGAATTCCCTCACTCTCAGGTGAGCTAAGTGTGTGTGTGTACACATCTATGTGTATATCTTTGTTTCATTGTAATCACCTATATCACCCAGGACCCTCCTTGGATAACAGATATGAAGAAAGTTTGCTGATATTTCTGTTGAAATATGTGAGTATAATATTGGTGTGAGAAATCTTGTTCTTTCTTCTCAAACCATGAAATCTATGTTAAAACAGCTCAGTTATACATAGAACATGGACAGATAGAAAATAGATTAAAAATGTTCATACTGTGCTGAGAAAACATAGTCAGAGGCCATTGGTAGTGTATTGGGGGAAAAGAAATCCACAGAACAACAAATTGTAAAACATTATACTAGCAAGTATTGTGAGGCAACAGCGAAAATACACTGCACTCAGGAGGAAAACAGGATTTTATTAATTAGAGTTAAGACAGGTCCCTTTTCTTAGGAATTCATAAATCCATAACAGTCTGCTATCTCTCCAACATATTCTCCTTAGTAAGATGAGGAAGGATTTCAAATCATCTCCTTTTGTCTACTACTGTCTGGCAAAAGGAATTAGCAGTTTAAATCAAAACTGTTCCCTCTAAAGATGCCTGAGTGAGGGAGCATGTTGATTTTCTTATTTGTGAAAGGTTCCAAGACTTTTGGCAGTTTAATACCACTACTCATGGAATTCTGGCTTTCCAATCAGGTAAAATATGAGAAGCTAAAAATCCCAATGCTCAACAGCTTTCTTGAGTAACAAACCCAGAGCACCAAGGTTCTCCAAGAGGAGTGACAGTTCATAAAACATTTCTCAAAGAGAGTGACATGTAAATCACCTGACATTCATGGGTACTTGTTACCTTTATGTGTTCAATAATTCTGAGAGAATAGTTTGTAATGGTGAACTAAATTAATTTTGAAAATACAACGGTCTAACCATGTCAGATCTTGGGAAATTTAGCACCAGTCACTCATGGGGCATTTTCTCTTTTCACTCTAGTGACATGTCTGTACTTGGCCCCCTGTCTTCTGGGCTAGCTCTCCCTTTGCATTCCATCCATGGACATTTTTCTTTCATAACTTCTGGCTTTTCTTCTGTCTTAAAGACCTATTTTCACAAATCTCTTTTTACTTCTCCAAAATTACCTAAATATGGTCTCCTCAATTCATTGCTGCCTTTTCTACTCTGGTGTCCAGCATCTACTACCTGGACATCCTCAGGACACCTCAATTCAGTTTGACACATACCTTTTAAGAGGCTATTACCTTCAAGTAGTTTGGGAGACAAGAGACTCTGGCACTTAAGACACTGTAGACTGAAGAAAATAAATGGTGAATAAATCTTTTTGAAGTTTGCATTAGATTTATTCATTTTATTTCATATGCATATTTTTGACCATGTTTGTGCTTGGTGCCCACAAAAGTCAGAAGAAGACATCAGATCCTCTAATCAGACTTATGGGTGGCTGCCAACCACCAGGTGGGTACTGAGAATTTAGTGGGTCTTCTGCAAGAACAGCAAGTTCTTTTTTTTCTCTTAGAGATTCTTATCTTAATTTTATTCTTTATGAAATAGTGTTTTACAGTTTAACATACTTAATTTCAAGTGATTAACAATAAAGAAATACCATGTTGAGTCTCTTTTCCTAGTTGTATCTGACACATCTTCTTTAAGGGCTTACCTAGGTAAGTTCACATGACCCTCCCCTCATTACACCCTCCCCAAATCCAAGATCTACGTGCAAACTCCAGGCTTGGATTAGCACTCACATCCAGAATGGTAGACCATTGTCCATGTCCGACTGGTTTTATTTTAGCTAAGCCATATCTAACCTATAGGCTATACCCCACCCATTCAACCTGTGTTCTGCTTCAACCTTCTCTGTTAATATCAAACAAGGAACTAACAAATAGAATCCACATGCCAAGATCTTATTGCAGGTGAAATTTTGGTGCATTCATTTTTTATATTCACTAATAATATTCACCTTATTTTATTGAGACAGGTTACTCCCTCATATCTGGCAAGCAGGTAAACATATTTATGTGTTCTATGTAACATTAGATATAGATAAGGTTACAGCAAGTGTTCTTAACCTCTGAGCCATCTCTCCAGCATACATGAATACATCTTTAAGAGATTTGGTGAGATTACTTGGAGGAACTTGAAAACTGTTTAGGACTGCAGCAAGCTGAGGGTTGGATAAAACAAGCATTGGGATGGATATGCCATCTAAGTGAGTCTTCAAATGATTTGAGATGAAACAAGAGAGGAAAGACTTTCATTCAGACAGAAATAATGGCATTTACAAATCTGTGACATGGCAGAGATCACAGAATGTGGTAAGACCAGAGAATGCTGCATGTGCCCTGGCTGAGAAATAGCTGTACAAGAGTGGCAGGATGGAAGGAGAGAATGAAAACACAAGTTGGGCTTAGATAGGCCAGTGTTTCCTTTTGCTTTGTATTTTGTTGTTGTTGTCTTTAATGCCACATAATTCAGATTTTATTCTAAGTGTGATGATTTAGAGCAGGAAGCAAGGGTAGAGTGGTTATTTATGCAACTAGGGTGGAAGATACTAGAAAAAAGGAAGAGATTAGGGCTGTAACTATAGCAACGGAAGTGAGTGTCTAGCACCAGAGGTTAACAAGGCTGTGACAATGGATGGGCTTAGAGGGAAGTGACTGTGGGGTAGGAGACAAATCCTAGATAAACTAAGGTCTAAGGGAAGGGACTTGATAAGAGAAACTGAAAGAGTCAAAAGTGTACCCAAGTTGATTTTTGTTTCTTGTTATTTTTATCTTAGAGATCTCCCTTATGATAATGGTATCAGACAAGACAAGGAACATCAGTAAGATAAACAGTACTAGGAATGGCCAGCTGCCTAGGCCTGGAAGAGATGGTCGAGTGGGTAAAGTGCTTGCCTCGTAAGCATGAGGCCTGAAGTTGAAATTCCTAGCATCCATCAAAAAATCTAGGTGCAGTGTGGCTCCCCAGAGCTCAGTGAGCAGGCAGCCTAGGCAACTGGTGAGCCCTACATTCATTGAAAGATCCTATCTGGAAAGACAGACAGAGAAAGAGGAAGACGTCCAAAGTTGACCTCTGGCTACTACAGGCACATAACATCCTAAACACATGCAAGAATGGCCACTTTAGGACTACTTTGATATGCAGTATGGGCTTGTTGTGAAAGGCCAGAGCTGGAAAATCAAATTTTAAATATTTGAGGATTATTTTAGCATCGGGTAATGCTGCTATCAAAGAAGAGTGTTAAACAAGAATTTGCATTTAGTTTATATGACAGGGATACTGTGATGAACTGAGGAAGTAGGGAACAGGAGACAGTGTCACACGGTGGTATGGCCTGAGTATAAAATAGGAAATGTGAAAACCAACCAATAAATGCTCAATAAATGAAGATTTGTTAGAGAAATACATTATACCCAAGAAGCAGCAGCTCAATAGATTCCAAGATAAAAGAACTGTAGACAGAATCAAACAACAGTTCTAATTAACAGATACTCAGGATATCTTGAAGGAGCTTTTAAAATTGTACTACTTTTAAGAAAAATCAGGATGCAATATTTGGCTAGATGCTCCTAAATATGGACTTCGAAAGTGAGTTTACAAAAGAAGAGCCTAGACTGTGGAATATCTCCATTTAGACCAAGGAATGTTCAATGATTGATACTGCACTCTTCAAAGAACGATTCCTCACAAACACATAAATCTCAGATCTGTTTAGAATGATGAATCCTTTCACATGGGAATAATCCCGCTAAGGGAATTCTGTGCATAAGGTCCCTTTCTCCCAGCAAATATGATTAGTCTATTGATGTGGAAATCCATTTGGCAAAGAGATTGTTTACTTATATTTATCTGTTTGGTTTCATCCAGAGTCCGAGCAAACCTCAGTCCAACTGCAAGAATTCTTTCCCTTCCCTATTCATTGCTCCCCAACCACTAGCCCGGTTGTCTAGTCACCTTCTTTTCGAAGAGTTTAATAATTCTCTACAATTGTTTGGTGTATAACCTCCTATAACTTTCTTTGAACATATGTATGGTTATTTGTATATATTTGCTGTGGGATGGTCTGTATGTCAAATACTCTGATTGGTCAATAAATAAAACACTGATTGGCCAGTGGCCAGGCAGGAAGTATAGGCAGGACTAACAGAGAGGAGAATTGAGAGAACAGGAAGCTGAGGAGAGAGACACTGCCAGCCGCCGCCATGACAAACAGCATGTGAAGACACCAGTAAGCCACGAGCCATGTGGCAAGGTATAGATTTATAAAAATGGATTAATTTAAGATATAAGAACAGTTATCAAGAAGCCTGCCACGGCCATACAGTTTGTAAGCAATATAAGTCTCCGTGTTTACTTGGTTTGGTCTGAGCGGCTGTGGGACTGGCAGGTGACAGAGATTTGTCCTGACTGTGGGCCAGGCAGGAAAACTCTAGCTACATATATTGGCTTCAAAATGGGTCTATACTTTGTGTACATTCATAAATATACATGTGAATGTATATAAACATGTAGTGTCTTGTGTATTATTCATGCATACATATGTAGTTTTGAGGCTTTCTTCTCATAATAATATTTATAAGAGGTTTATCCACATAATTCTTATACATTCTACTTCAATGTTTTTACAGTGTCAACTGTGAAGGATGTAAGAGCATATTTTCAATTAAATGTTAGTCATGGAAACTAGCGGAAGACAAAAGTCTCAGAGTTATAGTCAAAAAGAGTTACTATTAACAATAGTAGGACTGTTTAGAGCAGTGGTTCTCAAACCTGTGGCCCTCGACCCCTGTGGGGGACAAACAACTCAGTCACAGGTGTCACCTAAAACAGTAGCAAAATTACAGTTATGAAGTAACAACAAAAATAATTTTATGGTTGAGGGGTCACCACAACATGAGGAAACTGTATTAAAGAATTTCAGTATCAGGAAGGTTGAGAACCACTGGTCTAGAGTATGAGAATTTGTACCAGTTCCCTGACCTCAGATTTCATACAAAGACAAACAAGCAATTCCTGTATGCTAAGTGTTGAGTTGTCTACGGCTGCAATTCACTTCTGTGCTGACTGGAGATAATTGACTTATTGGAGAATAAACAATCATGGTCTGTGATCCAGAAGGAGATGTCATCTCTCTCCAGTAATGCTCATTATGCAAACATTCTTGTATACCACGAAGTCTAGGAAAGTCAATGACTGGATAAGATTTGTTCTTGGCTTCCTTCTACCTCTCAAAGTATGTGTCTTTGAACCAGTTGTGGTCCCAAGTGCACAGTTGGAGCAGAGCATATTTAAAAAATCCAGAAATTTGTGTTAAGAACCAAGGAGGTTCTGGTAAGTTCTCTACATTATGTGGAACCATCTTTTTATAAATGTAAATGAAGTTTCTGCTCTGCTTGCCTGCATCAGAAGAATGTGAACCTACAACCTCACACTCATTCAGTGTGGTATACTCATCCCATTTTCTTCTGCAGAGTCACTTAGCTTGGTTTTTATTATTGTTGTTCTGATTTAATTTGTTATTTTGGTGTTTGGCTTCGAATTTTCTGACACAAAGTCTTAATGGCTTGGAACTCATTATGTAACCCAGACTGGCATCAAATTCACAACCTTCCTACTTCAGCTTTGTAAATGACTTTCCTCATCTTCTCTCCTCCTCTCTCTCTCTCTCTCCTTTTCCTCCTGCACCCTGCTTCTCCCACTATATGTGATTTTCCACATTGCTATGTGTTTGGAGTAGAGGAATAATTACCTTAAAAGACTAGATTAAGGTCGGGCGTTGGTGGCGCACGCCTTTAATCCCAGCACTCGGGAGGCAGAGCCAGGCGGATCTCTGTGAGTTCGAGGCCAGCCTGGGCTACCAAGTGAGTTCCAGGAAAGGCGCAAAGCTACACAGAGAAACCCTGTCTCAAAAAAACCAAAAAAAAAAAAAAAAAGACTAGATTAAGAATATGCAAGGGCATCATAATGAAAGCAAACTTAAATATAAGCATGGACATTATATGGAATATGAATCATCTACAAGGCTATACAAGACACCTAAAATTTAGAATTCATTCTGAGATCTTCATTTCTATTCACATAGCAAATTTATTGATTTTATGACACTATTGGTTATATAGCCAACCTCAGAACTTTCTTTCATGCCCCAATAATTCAGTGAACTTAGAACACATATTCTTGCCACGTATCAAATATTGTTGTCTGATATATAGATCATAACTACCCAAAATCCAAACTTCTCTAGAGCAGGAGACAAGAGGGGCTTTAGGGAAGGGAGGATGGACACATTAGAGGCAGAAGGGATAGGCAGTCAGCAAGCTTAGTTTTAAAGTACTTCAGCTCTTTCAATACTAAAAGTAAAATATTATTTCTATTTGAGATAACCAAAGCCATCTAAGACATAGTACTTTTAAAAGGTAAGAAATAATACAGGTAGACTCCAATAAACATTCTGTCACCATTGATAACGTTGTAAGCATTATAAGAAAATTTTCTTTTAAGAAGAGAGTGCAGTAACTCAAAATACAACAGATAGCCTTTAATTTTCTATTGTTATTTGTAAATGATGTAAAGCAGAATTTTTAAAAAGGTTTCAAAGTTTGAATGAATTGTTAAGCACAATTAGTGAAGGACAATGCAATCAGACCTTGAAGGACTTTCTTTTCTAATCCTGTGTGCTTTTCTCCCAGATTGTCACTTATTTGTAATGTGAATTATAATAAGCTATATATATTAGACCTACATAGAAAGTTAGGGATACATTAGAAAAACATCAAAAATACATCCTTTAACCAACTTTTCCCCAAGTAAAAAGCCAAGAATCTCTTCCCAGACCTTTCTGGTGGTGTACATCATGTACATAAAAACATGTACATCATGTACATAAAAAGCATCCTTATGAAGATGAGGTCAGTGGACAGGTTCTTTTCAACCTGAGATTCTTGACAAAAGGTGATAGAAATATAAGATTTTCTGAGACCTACCACTCAAGCTGCTCTTTTATTCCAACAAATCTCACGTCAGTGGTTGTAATCTTTGAAATGCATTCCCATTCTGATCTCTTATTTTTCTAGAACTGTCTGTGGTTCAGATATTTAAGATTCTACTTTTAGATTTCTCAGACCAGCAGTCCTAGAAACATTTTCAAAATTTATTTTTAAATTACTTACTTTTAGGCCGGGCGGTGGTGGCGCACGCCTTTAATCCCAGCACTCGGGAGGCACAGCCAGGCGGATCTCTGTGAGTTCGAGGCCAGCCTGGACTACCAAGTGAGTTCCAGGAAAGGCGCAAAGCTACACAGAGAAACCCTGTCTCGAAAAACCAAAAAAAAAAAAAAAAAAAATTACTTACTTTTGCCAGGCGGTGGTGGCGCACGTCTTTAATCCCAGCACTTGGGAGGCACAGCCAGGCGGATCTCTGTGAGTTCGAGGCCAGCCTGGGCTACAGAGTGAGTTCCAGGACAGGCTCTAAAGCTACACAGAGAAACCCAGTCTCGAAAAACCAAAAAAAAAATATTTACTTTTACTGGTGTTTATTAATTGAATCTCATGTAAAATCGTCACTTTCAACAAATTCACTGTGTACTTTCACTACGTTTACCCTCCTCCACACAATAATTTTGAAGATACACAGTATTTTCAAACTATTTTGTAAAATTCTATTATTCAAAAACCTTGCAAATAAAGTAGACATCACATGCAAAAATTAATCGAATTCACATTCTATAAGTGTCAGTGACCTTCTGTACAGTTAGAATAGTCATTTTAAAGCTGTGGAGCTCCACATTGGTTGTTACACTTACACTATTAAATATTTCTATATGCACTTATGCACCACCCAAAATGAAAACTCCATGACAGTTCCAACTACAAAAACAATTGGCTTTATGCCCTCTTTCACAACTCACGTCCATTGCCTGCATAAGTCCTTACACATCCCCTTAAAGTTATCCTTTCTTGTTATATTTTCTATGTATTATATTGTACCCATATGTGCCATTGTTTACATATATTCATATATTATTGGTAGATTCATCATTTAAGAGAGAACATGCAGTATTTTTCTTTCTGAGATTGTGTGACCTCAACTAATATTTTATATTCTAAGTTTATTTTTCTTCTTGGGAAAAAAAATACAGCTTTCAAAATCCTGCTGATTTTAATAAATATCAAATAACAAAAAAATTGTTTGAAGAATTGCTTGTGATCCTTACGTGTCCCAACAAAGGTATAATAGGTATACTCTACCACAACTAATGTCTTCATTTTTTAACATACATAAAAATTTTACAAAAGATATAATGTTATGATAAAATACTTTCAATCAAAGTCTGTTGCTAGAGGATTATACTCCAGGAGAAAGAGACAATACACATATAGACATATTAGCATGTGATGGCAAATATGTAAAAAAATAACAACAGCCACAAAAGTCAGCCCAACAACAAAAACAAAAAGGCAGAATCAACAAGAACAAGGAACTCAGCTGAAGGGATGGCTCAGCAGTTAAGAGCATATACAACTCTTATAGGGAACTGGGGTTCAGTTCCTAGTGTTCAAGACAGACAGTTCACAGCCACCTAGCCACTCCAGCTGCAGAGGATCCAACACCCTGTTCTGGCATCTGAGGGCACTTGCAATAACATGTTCATACTCCTAAACAGGCACACATAAATGCACATAATTAATATTTTAATTAAGCATAATAAATGGAATAAAGACTGCTATAGTGGAACAGGTTGTGATTACCTTTCTTTTTTTCTTTTTTTAAAAGATTTATTTATTTATTTATTATGTATACAGTGTTCTGCCTACATATATGCTTGCAGGTCAGAAGAGGGCACCAGATCTCATTACGGATGGTTGTGAGCCACCATGTGGTTGCTGGGAATTGAACTCAGGACCTCTGGAAGAGCAGCCAGTGCTCTTAACCACTGAACCATCTCTCCAGCCAGTGATTATCTATCTATCTTTTCTTTCTTTCTTTCTTTCTTTCTTTCTTTCTTTCTTTCTTTCTTTCTTTCTTTC